>LPNX011114912.1:174742-214147 GCA_001517045.1 Pseudotsuga menziesii
TTCATCGAAATATCTTAGTTGGAGAGCTTCTGGCTGCTCTATTCACATTTCTTCCTCCTTAGGGGACACTTCTTGCTCGATGCCCTCTTTCTGTCAATCATGACCTGAATCTGGTGGATTTTCTTCCTTGTCAATCTCCCTAGGGTTTTTCCCGTTGTGCATCTCTAAGGCCCTTTCTCGTTGTGCTTCCCTTCTCTTGTGTCTTTCGACCCTTTCTACTTTTTGAATGTCTGACATACTTTCATACGATCTATCCTCTTGAGGTCCCTTTTGGTCGACTTCTCATTACTGGTGATTGTTGTCTGGTTTGTGTCGACTAGGATCAACTATACTCTATCTGTGACACATGACCAGCTACCCCCCCATTGCCTACCCGATGCTTTTAGAAAGCTCGAATAGTTCGATTTATTTGCTTAGGAAGTATTCCCACTCCCTTTCTGCAATGAATTTTTCCCACTTCCTCTGCTTCTCCTCCCAGTTAGTGTTGGATGGTTGTTCGTACAGTGGTGGTCGAGGTTCAACAATATGTCCTGCTCCTTTCTCGATCAAGAATTTGAATAGCAAGGTCGGTAGGGAACACAAAAAATGTTCGGTGAACTCTGTGTAAAATTTCTCTTTGACGGTTTCCACCGAATTTTTGTCTTCGTCTGCTTGCTCCTCACAGAAGTCGTCGGTGATTTTTTCAAACCACTTCGACAAATTTGTTCTGCCTCCTCGAATCAGTTTCTCCAGCAACTGTTGTTCTTTATTTGCTTCCGACTTTCTCATCCAGGAGTTGCTTCAAGAGTTAGGGCACTGATTCGATAAACTTTTCATTCGTCTCTGTAAAAATTCTTTGTTTTGCTTCGATGACTATTAATCTGTTCCTTCGTGCATAATTCTACAAATACTTTGCAATTTTACGTTCCCACCAGTCCTTAATCTCTTGCTCTAGTATCATATGTGAGCATATATTTCATTCATGTACTACTGGCAATGGAACCAATGTTGTAATCTCACAGATCACATAAGGTTACCAATAATACATACTAAAACATACATAAATATAGAACAGAGAAAAGAGACAAGAACAGATAGGATAAAACAGATTATATTAATACAATGATTTCATACAAAGTAGAGAACTAAACTGAGTTCTCGTTTGGATCAATAGCCTAATATATACAATTTACAGATGGTTACAAAATAACTACCTGTTGGTTCGGTGAACCGATGCGAATTTTAGATAGCTGACCTAATCTTTTGGTTTAGTCGGTCGACTGACTTAGTCAGCTGATCGACTAAGTCGGTCCATCGACTTAGTTGACTAATTGACTAAGTCAGTCCTCGTTCAAGTCGACTTATCGACTTGCTCCTTCTACAATCACCAAGCAAAATGAGCAACGACCCCCACCGATTGACTAGCACTCCCGTGAGGAAAAATCCAAGTGTTTTCTTCTGGCAGTCTTGGTGGCCGAGTGACCACCTAAAGCCAATAGGAAGCCATTAAAATTAGGGTCCAAAAATCATTACCACCATTTTGACATACAAATCTGACATGATTGATCCCTCACACCCTTCCTCATGCCTAAGAGGTGAACCACCATAGTACGAGTCATTAAACTGACATCATCGAGACCATTCTTGATGACCTTCTACACCATCAAAAGGCCACACAGCCTCTGATTCAGATTCAGACTCATATCAGTCCGAACCAGATCTACACACTGCACCATCAAGCCCCATGGTTGGTGCAAACTTAGATCCATTTTTCAGCGTAGTAATTGCTTATGGACCCATGTCCACACCACAAACCATCAACAACACCCCCGCAGGTGGCCCCATCATGGTCATGCAAGCCATCATAAGCCAGCTACCACCACCAATATTGACCAATCAAGTTGTCCCACCTGCAACACATGGGGGCAGTATGCCTTCAACCCACACTATCCCACTTGGGATACATGGGGGCAGTGGCCCTTCCACCTACACTGGTGCTCCTATCATACATGGGGGAAGTGGCCTTTCCACCCACACTATCTCTCCCACCACACTTGGGGGTATTGGCCCATCCACAATTGTGCCACAAGCACCCCCAGTTATGCAGGTGCATCATGTCTTTGCAAACCCCACCACCATGGAGGCCCCATCTCACATCAACCTTGGGTCAAACCTTCCTTTCATGGCATGTCTCAACTTTCCTGACTTGGCTTGGTTAACAAATGACCCTCTCTACCATCAAAATTATTGGCCTCCCATGCCAACCAAACTCCCCTCAGACATACCCAAGTTTGAAGGGAAAGCGGGGGAGTGCCCCCAAAACCACATCATGATGTTTCATCTATGGTGCTCATCAAATAGCATTGTAGATGATTCGATCAGGCTAATACTATTCCAACACACCCTCATAGGTGCTGTATCCAAGTGATACATTGAGCTACCACAAGCCAAGTACCCAGATTTCAACTCCTTGGCTTTCATGTTCCTGCAATATTTCCAACTCCCCATCAGATATGATGAAGGGGTGGAGATCTTGTTATCATGCTGCCAAAATACTGCCACCCACATAACTAACCACATCCATGAATGGCGACGACGCTGTATTTTGTGTAAGATCCAACTTGATGACAGGATCTTCTTGGATTGGTTCCTTAAAACCTTGCTCCCACCTATAGCAAAGGACGTCACATCTGAATGTCCCCAATCCAAAGAGGAGGCCATATTGAAAGCCCAGTAGTTTGATCTGATCTATGCACAATCTGGATATCTTTACAGCATCATTCCAAATGCTCCTCGTGCAAGCACCTCCTACCGGGATGCACTGGGGGAATCCCATGCTACAGATGGCATCATAGGTTCTGTCTCTCACCAACCACAACACTGTTCGACACCACCTGTAATACCACCACAACCAAGCAACACCCGTAGTGTTGCTTACCAAAACCAAACTTTGGACTATGCAAGAATGATGTCCCAGTCCGGAGCCACAACTTCTTATGCACAACTTGTGCCATAGCAGTAGGCCCAGGAATTAGCTTGGCCGACACAACAATACACGGGACAAATTCCCACATTTGTGGCAAAGAAACCTACCCAAGTCTACTATGCACCACCGGTGCAAGCTGTTCAAGCCCCTGCCCCTGCTCCACCTGATCCATTGGGACATGTGTTTACACAACAAAATCGTCCCAACCAGCCAGCCCCCAATAACCAACAAGAGCAACCCAGGAATAACCGACCCTGAAACCAAGGAAAAAATCAACCACAGGGAGGTGGTCAACAACCAAATCCTCCCAACAATTCCGTGGTGAACCAGCCAGCCCAAAATCCTCAACGACCAAATGCATAGAGACACAACGCTCTATTGTGGACAAACCAACTGTGCACACTATGTGAGGTCTACGAGCACTACACATTTGAGTGTCCCTTCATGGGTCACACTAAATAGGCCATTAGAAACAAGGTTCAACATGCCACCAATACAATAGACCAAGCCCAACCCAACCCGGCACCACAAGGACCTCCTCCTATGGTGCTCCAAAACCCATTACCATTCCACGGATTGGTGGCAACCCCACCCTTTCCCCAACCAAATCCCAACACTCCGGTGGCACCTCCCATAGCAAAAACATGTGTCCACCACCTGCTAGCTATGACAACTGAAGAGTTCAATTTACAAACCAGACAAAATCAGTACATAACCAACACCAAACCCGCTAACACATCAACAACATCTACATCTAAAACAAGCAATGCACCTCTTCAGTTACCCCCTTTCTCGTGCCCCCCCCATATGTCGGGTTGCCAATAACACCACGGCTAGAGCTGCCGTCAGCTACAGCATCATGGATGATTTGGCCCAAACACCTACTGCCATGTTCACTCTTGAGGTACTCAAAACTTTCCCAACACAGCGAAAATCCTTACTAGCCGTCCTTGGTGTTGTGGATCCCTCTAACTTCAAGTTGATCACATTCGACACAGATAATGGAGAACCGCAGATTCCATCAACCATTTCCTTCCAAATCCCAGTGCCTATCTGAAATTTGGTCATGCACCACTGCATAGTAGATGAGGGGGCATCCACGTGCCTTATGTCTACCCTAGTTTGGCAGAAGCTTGGATCCCCAATTCTGCAACCATCCTCCACAACTCTACGGGCTTATGATGGCCATCCCACTAAATCCCAAGGAATCCTCCCCCACGTGCCCATCACATTAGCTGAGAAGACAGTACTAATTGACATAGAGGTTGTCAATGCTCAATTGGACTATAACCTTCTCCTCGGAAGAAGTTATATGTATTCCATGAGAGCCGTAGCATCAACTGTCTTTCATCTCATGATGTTCCCCCATGAAGGGAAAATCATGACGGTTGACCAACTGACTTATCATGATCTGCAAGGGCTAACGAAACCTACCAACGTTATCCCTATGATCAACACCATTGATCCACAAGGGCTTACCACACCCTCCGGTGTTATCCCTGCGGTCAACACCATGGTTAACAACATACTAGCCTCCCCATTACTGAATGTGGGCCCTGGGTTGTTTGTCAATACCACCATGATGGTTTCTTTCCCATTAGTGTCACCACCACTAACACCAAACAATACTGCGGACTTCTGCATGCTCTCATCCAGCACTGTTGCACCCAAACAACAATCACAGCCGCAGCCCCAATCGCAACCACAACACCGTCTATAGCTGCAACATCAACAACAGCTGCAACATCATCCACAGCCGCAACATTACATGCAGCCTCAACCACAACCTCATCCCCACATGCAACTATCAGGGAGTTATCTGGGCTCCTCTTCAGTCCACACAATTCCCTGCCTCTTTGCCCCGCCTAGTGTCATGAGCAAGGCAGTAATGGCCACCTTAAATTTACCGAACTTTACATTGGGAATTCCTGGGTGGTATCTTGATCCACCAGCTCAACCACTAATGCCCCAAGTAGTCTTAACCCACTTGCAACCCATTGCGGTTGAATATCATCCTCCACCCAACCCGCAAAAACCAACCACCGCACCCGCACCCAGATAGCCCCACCCAAAAAGGGCTAGGGGCAAGAACACAAAAGCTACCACTAAACCTCAATAGATCCCATCTTGCACTGTCTGCAAAGAACAAGGCCATCCAACTCAGAACTGCCCCGAGATTCCTATAATCCGCATGCATTTGGATTCCATGGATACAATCGAAAACCTCCTCGTGGTTGAACTTCCAAGCGCGTCAATAGTGAGAAAAAATTCATTAAGAACAAACCATGCTTGTGCTTTTTGCGGATTGTATGGACACTATTCTCACCACTTCCAAGACTTGTCTGAGTTCCGAATAGATTTAGCCAACCTTCGATGACATTCCCTTGAATCTGATACCACTTTGATTGAATAAGTTCACCCCCCACCTCCTTCTTTGGACACCATGTCCATTTACATGATGTCCAGTTCCATCGACCCTCTTGTATCCACCATCAATGATGGTCCATCATACCTATCTCTTTGTTTCTTCCGCAATGATGAGGAGATGCTTGAATCCTTAACCGCTCTAGAATACCCATGGGACGACATGCACCATCACTCATTCTTCCTCCTTGAATAACTTGTGTCGCAGTTAGACCAGTTTTCCATGGAAACCAAAGATTTCATTCATGGGAAAGTCGACTGGTTCAAAAACCCCATTCCAGAACTAAACACCTTCGAAGAAGGGAACATGGCCAACATCTCACCAACCATCAAAATCAACATCTCAACCAATCCCAAGGTCGTTGAAGAAATCATGTTGGGGGCATCCTACTCCCTGGAAGAAGTTGATTCCTACAAAGCTCTCTTCCAAGAATTTTGTGACATATTTTCCTAGTCTTAAACTGAAATGCCTGGATTGGATCCATCCATCGTGGAACACCACATCGACACATGGCCTGATGTGGCCCCCGTGCGCCAAAAGCAGCAGCCCATCCATCCCTCCAAAGCCGCCATGGTCAAAGTCGAGATAGAGAATTTGTGCACGACTGACTTCATTTACCCCATTGTGTACACCACTTGGGTTTCTAATCCTATTCCCATGAATAAAAAATAGGGTACCATCCACGTTTGCATAGACTTCCGTGATATAAATTGGGCGTGTCCCAAAGAAAAATTCCCAACACCCTTCATTGATCAGATTATCAATGCATGCGCTGGACATGAGGTATTTTCCTTCATGGACGGCTTTTCTAGATATAACCAAATCCAGATCCGAAAAGAAGACAATTATAAGACTGCATTCACAACCCCGTGGGGCACATTTGCTTATCGAGTAATGCCCTTTGGTTTGAAAAATGCTGGAGCCACCTTCCAGTGCACCATGACACACTGTTTCTATGACCTCATTCACATCATGTTAGTTTATCTTGACAACCTCATTGCGCGGTCACGAAAGCAAGCACAACACATAGATGACTTGTGGAAAGCCTTCTTACGATGTCGCAAGTATGAAATCTGCTTGAAACCTTTCAAGTTTATTTTTTGTGTCCCAATGGGCCATCTCCTAGGGTTCATCGTGTCACACAAAGGAATGACCGTTGATCCCCTGAAAGTCCAAACCAATTTCCCTCTAACGTCACCTCTTTAAGTGATGCTAGTGTAGCTTGTAATATAGTCTTTCCCTGTTTTTGTTTTACACATTTTTGAAAGTGAGTCTTGTGCATTGTTTCCCCTCGTTGCTCCAGATGGATCCTACCTCGGACTGGTACATCGGATTTGTTGATGGAGCAAGAAAATGGTCTTCGAACCTCGCCTTGGCTGCATGGGTCATATACTCCCCATTGCATGAGTTGATCCATATTGACGGAATATGTGTGGGTAGTGCGACCAACAACCAGGTTGAATATGATGGTGTCAACGGCCTCCTGGCTGCCACTCTCGAGTTAGGCGTTCTCCATCTCGATGTCTTTCTAGGCTCCCAGCTTCTTGTTTCCCAGTTGAACAACTACTACCAGGTACGTGATCCCTGCTTCTTTAAAAAATTCCTGCACAATAAATAGATGGTTAGAACATTTGAATCCATTACATTCACACATGTTCCCAGAAACCTCAATGGTGTAGCAGATCAAATGGCTAATGACATTCTAAATTGGCACATTCATAATCACATATAGGAAACATACAACCATAACATCATGCATAATCATATATAAAATACACACACAAGTGTAACAATACATCATCTAGGCATTACATTTCACATCATCATAAAAAAGACTTGCATATAAAACCTTAAAAAGCGCATCCACGTGCGTAAAAAATATATATATATAGATAAGTCGCATGCCAAAAATATGTCCAGTACAAAATGAGAAGCCACATATGCTTTCTCAGCTGAATATACATAGTGATGCTAAAACAACTAAATGCACCAATGCACTAGGGGAAGCCCCAGTAGGCTGCT
The DNA here is from genome assembly GCA_001517045.1 of Pseudotsuga menziesii. Classification (NCBI taxonomy): domain Eukaryota; kingdom Viridiplantae; phylum Streptophyta; class Pinopsida; order Pinales; family Pinaceae; genus Pseudotsuga; species Pseudotsuga menziesii. Next base: position 182,155 of record LPNX011114912.1, read on the forward strand.
AATCTAAACCAGACTCATCATCTGGCTCATTATCCTCATCTTCCTCAGAAGACTCATCCTCTGTAGGAAGATCGCCTCTCACCACCCGACGAAGGTAATCACAGGCCACGACCACCCTCCTCATCACAGAGGTCCACTCTAGAGGAAAACTATGAATGGATGTGATCATATCATTGTTCAAATGTTGCCAGCCATCATCATAGATCCCATCAGCAAGCCACTCCAGATGCGGTAGAAACTCATCCACCTCCCGGCGTCGCCTGCAAGGGTTCCCTGTAGGAACTATCGCAGGGGAAATAGTGACCACTCGCCTCCGATACCCAGGCGGAGGGTGCAGACCAATATCTATATACACAAACAAGGATGCCATCAGTCTACACATATAATCATACAACTATCAACCAACTCAACTACACTATGTATAAAGATGAACATAAATACATCACACATACATACGAGCTGGTCCCCATGCCTGGCCTGCAGGTCGAGGCATCTTGGGGTCCCCATGATAGTTCATACCCACGTACGAGTACTCCTCAATGACCATTAGAAGCTGGCGCCACTGCTCTAATAGCTCCTCAGTGAAGAAGTATCCCACTCTGCTGCCACCCTCTCGTACCATCATCTGGCACCAGCTGCGCATCCATGGCTCCCATGGACCACTATCCCACACAGATCGGTGCGTATGTAGAGTAGGTAATTTCTCAAAAAATAAAGCACACAGAAAGGAGGCAAAGAAAAAACCTACCCTAAATGCCTTTGCATTGTTCAACTAACGTCGAATATCCTGAAGATACATCTGGGCCCACCCATAGTACGTGCCCCCCATAGCACGCTCTACCAACTATAGCTGCCCTCTAGATATCTTGTGGCTTCTCGTGGAATGCAAGATATGTAGCAGTAATGTCACCATCACCTATGTCGACAGGTCCTCAATTCCACACATCAAGATGTATGAGCCACACACATACCCAGTAGCGTAACAGTGCCTGTCACATAGCTCCTCCAATGTCTCCCCTCGAGACAGCATCGGTGCCAAGTCACCAACAACTCCCAACATAGGGAGTCTAGTCAAGAAGTATACATCCACCAGTGTGATCTCAATATGCTAGCCTTGGAAGAGGAAGGACTCCTCCTGAATATCCCAAAATCTCACCAACGTTTTTAGTAACAAACGCAAGCTCTTCATAAAGGGTATCGTCATGAGCTTTAGTAAACCACAACGGGCCATTGTATCATGCACATTCCCGTCCTGCAATTCCACCTCTTGGAGGTATTTACAGTCTCTCTCCTACCACTTAATCTTAGCCATCCTACACAAGCAAACAATAGATGTCAGCCACTGCTCTCATCAAAAAATGCCACCTAGGGGCCAAGTTGCACCTGTTTGGGAAAAATGAGCGACCAGGTCACTCAAAAATGCCCCACAGGTGTGACCAGGTCACTCTTTTTCCCTCGAAAGGTGCGACTTGGTTCCATGAAACCCCAACAGGCTCATGGAGGACCTCCAGGTGACCAAACACATAATGTAAACCACCAAAAAGAAGAGATTTGGCAAGCAAGAGCTCTTACCTTCAAGTCACGAAACTCAAAACCGTTGGTCAGAATAGGAGAAATCAGCAAAATAAAATCTAGGGCCCACCTTTCCAACTCTGCAGTGAACAATGACAATGACACTTCACAAAGTGGTCCCCACCCTTCTATAGGCCCCATTTAACCTAATTTCTCCCATTCGACACAACAGGACCATACAGAGTCTGTTTGAGACGTTGTTCAGGCCACTAATTTCAGATTTTCGCCCTCTATCTACTTATGAGACCATCGTCTCATATTTAACAAATAAATTTGGGGACCGCTTCCCAGAAGTTACCTTGATTTACGAGCCACATCATGGTGATACAAGTGTGTTTGGACCTGTACTTGCATCACACTTTCCTAATGCTACTCATGCGGGTTCTTGGGACACCACTCGTAAGGAACATCATTTTTATTTTTACATATAAGCTATCTACTTCTTCCACCACACCTTATGTGGATCTCCGGACCATCGTCTGGAAGATTAATCATTTCTTTTGCATGTATTTGGCATATAACTACCTATAGAATTGCACTCACATCACATGTAGTCAAGTCCGTCCTCCACAATTCACACACGACTCTCCTGACCTTTGTCTGAGAGCCACCTTGGTTTGCATGCTTCTTCCACATGGACTGGTGTGCCTCTGCCATGATCTATCCCATGCATGTATTGGTATGTTTAAGAGCCACTTGCTCTATCCATACTGCGTGGATGACCTTTGGACCACTGTCCACCGTCCTGACATGGGGCATCGCCTGTGCCACTGCAATTGGTTAACCATACTAGAGTTTATTTTAAGCTCTTTTCTGAATCCTAAAAGAATGAAAAAATTGCCGAGCACAACTGCTTCCTTTCCCGATCGTTAAAATATAAGAAAATGGCATCTACATCATCTTGTTTATCTCCTTTTGTGGACTATGTAGACCATCAAATGAAAAGTACCACCTTAGCACATTCAAGCCAATACCGTTCCCCTCTGCATACTTTTATGCTTTCTCGGGCAGAGGGGCTGAACTTTATGAAAAAGATCACCATGGTTGTCGTTAAGCTCTTTTACATCCTTCTCATTAAGAAAATATTCCTGAGCAAACTTGGTTTCATTCATTCTTGTAAAAGTATCAGAATGACTATCCAGTAAGTATAGGTTTAACATTTTTTGGCCTGATTGGACTACCAATGGTAAAGAAGTCTCTCATGCCCTACAAAATGGGCGAGCTCTCCTATGTATACTTTTATCCTTTTTCGGGAACAGGAGACTGCCAATGAAAAATATCCCCCACTAGATTCTTCTTCATGTTTTCAGACTCTCTAAAATTGAAAGCACCATCGAGCATTTACTTTCTTGGGCTCTCCAAAAATCCACAAGATCATACCACAACGGTGTCTCTAGACACCACCCCACAGAAAACATTTTGGTAGCATTCCCACTTTGAGTTGCCTTTGTTCAGAGTACTCTATAATGTGTCTTCCTTGGATCCCATCAATATCAAAAGATTATACCTCCCCCAAGTATTTCCCGTCTGCATTGGAATTCCTGGTATTATAGCTATTATCCCATTCCCATGAGTCATTTTCATTTGCTTCCTGGTCCGCCCTATCGTCATACTCTGAACAAAGGAAGTTTGAGTATACTACACTCCCTCTAATCCTGTTCAACTCTTTCCCTTCCCCCCCCATTCAGTGGGTCAATCCTCAGATTGTCTCACATCTTTCAGTTATCTCCCTCGCACTTCTAGTCAAGGAAACACCATTTCCTTGACCTGGGGTAGGTCTCCCTCTGTCGATGACAACACACATATTCTGGAGGATATACCTAGAGGTCCCTATATGTTGGTTTCATTAACCTCATTGATGAGTTCCTTGGACCACTTAAGAGGAGTCCTTAGTGCCTCTCGGGATGGTTATTTCTCACGTGCTCGACTCCAACTACATCATCGCACCGTTGAGATTCATACAGGGTATTGGTCCATACAGTAGTTGGTCGAAGACCCCAGATGTCACCTGAATCTAGCACATTGATGAGTCTATTCAAGGGACCTAAAAATGTTTATGTCCCTTGTGATTTTTAGGTTGCGTTGGAGACAATGTTCAGAAGCCCTAGCCATGCTTCTATATAAATTTATGATTGATACAGCATACTTGTACCACAAAGAATCTGACTCTCCATCAGTGAGTCCATACAGCTATGTACCATTCCATATCCAGCAGGCTATCAGTCATGAAGATATAGCATTCCATGAGAATTCCATGGGTCCAATGTAGTAGTTCTTCATATCAGTATTGTATTCAGCCTCTCATTGAGGCAACCATTATGTATCATCAGTTGTACATGATCGGCTCTTGTATTATAAAGCATAGATCACATTATTCTTTTGACATTGTTACGATCATGGGGATGCCCGCCTCATCCATATACATGTCACATGTTATTTTTATCTCACCCATTGATGGGAACCATATTAATACAAAAACCAAAAGCCACCATGCCCCAGCCCTGGAAGTACCACCTCTCCACAGAAAATCCTATGATCTCCATCGGCCATACGATGAGATCCTTTCCTCACACATCAGGGGTCAATATTTTAACCCAAAAAATCCCTCACTCAGCTCTAAATGGCCTACACCACCCAGAGACACCCATACACGACCCTCATTTGACCCCATTTGACCCTCACACCCTCAAGAAGGCTTGAAAACAGGAAAAAGGGGCTTAAAAACCCCTAAAAAGAGCCTAAATAGCTCTCATAGGGGCTAAAGCTACCAAAAAGAGGCTAAAACCCTCAAAGGAGCCTAAAACCCTAAAAAAAGCTAAAGATTAAGAGAAAGGGGCTAAAATCCCAAAAAAGGGGCTAAATCCTTGACCAAGGGCTTAGAACCCTAAAAAGGATATAAATAGAGGGGTGGGGCTCACTCTCAAATCATTCCTCCATTGCATACTATTATGCTACCCGAGTGGATGCCTTGAGACCATTTGCCTCTCAAGCCACCCACACTCCCTCTCATTCATCCTTCCATTGAGCCATAGCTCCCCCATCCTCAAGAGAGAGGTGCTTCTCCAAGCTAGGGCATGGTGGCCCATTTCACCAAGAGGTATAAGCTTTGTTTATTGTCATTTTTATTTTAGTTTTTCTAACTTAGTTTTCTTCCAGGTTCATTTTATGTTCTAACAAGTTGTATTCAGGTTTCTGGAGTCTAACATTGCGTGCAGAATTTTCATTTCTTTCTTTTCTATTCTCTTTGCTTCATTTTTGTTTCGTTTTTCTTGCATTACCATCAGGAACCCTACCCTTCCATCCTATAGATGGAAGGTAGCCATTCCTTCCCTGTATTAAGGGAGAAATCCCTGCTATAGTAAGGTAATAAAAGAGCTCTATATTAAATGCCCAGGAAAGAAGCAAAAGGACCCTCTTACAATTCATGTTATAAGAGAAATGTCTAAATGTATGAAAGGTTAGCCCCGGATTGCAAAATATACGAATCCAGGAGCCCCAGTAGTGATTGTAATTATAAACAACACCGCCATAGAGAAAACATTAATCAATTTAGGGTCCGCTATTAACATGATGACCACCGTAGTTTTAGAAGTTTTACAGTTAGGACAATTTCTTTGACCTACCCCTTCCATCCTAGAACTATCAGACCGCACTAAGGTAAAACCCTCTGGAGTCCTGGATGGCATTGTTGTATCAGTAGCTTCATGGGAATACCCTGTCGACTTTATGGTCATAGAATCAAAGGATCCTTCTAAAGGACATCCTATTATCTTGGGAATACCATGGTTAGCTACTGCAAATGCTTTTATAGGATGTAGGGATTGGGAGATGACTATTTCCAATGGGTTGTCCACACAAACACTTATTTTACACCCCCCAGCACAACCAATAATTGAAAATTCATGGTGGTTAAATTGTTCTTTTGTGGATGAATATTTTGATGATCTCTCCCTTCCTAGTGATTTTTCTTTAGCACTTCAGGAGTAGACCAATGAGAATGTATTAAACCATTTTGTTTCTTCAACAACCTGTACAGATTCCCCTCAGTTCTTTTCTCAACTCTATCAGATTTTTGGAGATGGGTTTCAAGAGAATATGGCTCTCTCAATATATACAGAAACACCTTGTGTCTTCACAATTGAAGAGCATACATGACCGTATACAATACCTTGTGAGGTTGGACTTGAGAAACTCTTACATATAAACGCCGGATTAAGTGAAAACCAACAAGCACAGCTGCTTAAATTTCTTAAGAAACAAGATGAAGAGCATACATGACCGTATACCATACCTTGTGAGGTTGGACCTAAGAAACTCTTACATATAAACACCGGATTAAGTGAAAACCAACAAGCACAGCTGCTTAAAGTTCTTAAGAAACAAGATGGAGCATTTGCATGGGAATATGTTAGAATAATCAACCCATAGTTACCTACAATAGACATTAATTAATCCATTTTTGTCTTATTTTCTTAGTTTCCTATATTCCACTCTATGCAAGTTGTCTTCCACATGTCCTAGAAGTCAAACTTGATAAAACTGAGTCATGGAGCGATTAGAAAACCTCCTAGAAACCATATTTAGCATGTATGATTTATTCTAGATCCTTCAAATTACATATATTCTTTTTCTACTAAGTTTCCTATTTTATTGATAAAAAAGGAAAAAGGGAAAGTAAGACTAGGTGTAGTTGACTTGGTTTTTTCCCTCATCATCCTCCATCCCTTTCTCCTAATAAAAGCATGTATGAGTTGTCTTTCCATCCCTTATTAGCTTTCCTACTTGATTTTTCCAATTTGTAGCCTCTAAGTGGATTTGGAAACTGCTTTATGCACCTATGGGGGATTTGACTAGATTTAGTAAGCCTACTTTTCGACTATTTCGAATGGCATCCTTATGCATTTGAATCTCTCATGTAATTATATATTTCAGTAGACTATGACTTCATAAGGTTGTCTATTGCACACTTATTCAATACAGATTAGTGTTATGCTCCAATTCCAGTCTCCTTTGTTTGTAATTTTGCATGTTTGATTAGCAATTTTGTGAGTGCAATTGTTCTATCACTTGGGTTCAATTTCCACATGGTATCAGAGCCTTTGTATATCAATTTCTCTCCTTCCATATTGCTATTGGAGGTTCAAAATCTTGACTGGGAGCATATTCTCCTAACTGAAGGGAACAATTTCTGAGCTATGGATCAATCTCAAAAGATAATCTTGACTCCATTTAATTTCTTTGAATGGAAAGTAGAGATGGAGATATTGTTGAGAGTGAAAGGTCTCTATAGGGTGACTATTGCAATTAAGGTAGAGCCCAATGCAGCTGTAGAGAAAATTAAATGGCACAATAGGAGGTATGAGGCCTATGGTCTTTTGTGTCTGAGCATTTCAAGGGACCTCCTCTTCCATCTTGATGGATTGACATCACCTAATGAAGTGTGGGAGAAGCTTGTATAGATTTTTGGTAAGACATATTAGAGGAGAGGACATCAAATCGAGAATTAATTGATCTCTTTGAGTCCCAGCAGCTTCGAATCCCTGCAACTCTATTTTTCCAAGTTTAAAGCCCTTGTTTTGCAGCTAAAACAGTGTGGAATTGAAAAGAAGGAAGAGGAACTAGTTTTGGCCATACTCTCGAAGCTTGGCCCTGACTATTCTGTGTTTTTCTTGATATTCCATGCCACAAAGTTGACAGCTTGAGCCTGGAAGATGCCTAAGCATGTAGAGTTCATGGAATCCCTCACACAAGAACAAGATAAATTGGTGATGATGGGCACCATCAAACCTTCCAAATACCAAGCCTTGGTTGCTGGAGATTCAAGGGTGGATTCAAAAGGCAAGAAGAAAGCTAAGAATCCACCTGAGAAAAAGAGAGACAAGAACAAGTCTCAAGAGGAGCCCCAAGGCTCCAACAAGAACTTCCAGAAGAACAAGAACAAAGGAGAAATGAGCAAGTGCGCATACTGCAGTAAGGGCTATCATCTTGAGAGCTCCTATATGAGGAAGCAAATTGACATGTTGAACCAACTCCTGGAGAAGAATAACATCTCCCTTCTTGGTTGCTCAAAGAATAGGGAAGGATGATCAAATTCAGAGGATAGAGAGAGAGTACATGCCTTGGTTGCTGGCACATCAAGCTCATAGACTCTAGAGCTTCAAGACATATGGTTTCAACCAAGGAGGCATTCTCCTCTCTTGACACGTCGAAAGGTCCACCAATAGTGTTGGGAGATGACTCTCTCACTGACAGCTTGGGGAAAGGAAGGATTGATATTAACCATGGTAAGTTCAATAATGTGTTATATGTTCCAAGTCTTTCCCTCTAAACTCTTGTCAGTGTACCAGATGACTCACACAGGGTCTCCAAAGAAGGTCATCTTCTCCCCTGATGATGTTGAGATCACAGATATCTCGAATGGTAAAGTCATTGCAAAAGGTGTTGTAGATCACACTTCGAAGGTATACATGTTTTCACATTTTCTACCCTACTCAAACCCCTCTTCTCTTATGATTCATGCTAATGAGGCAAGAAATATTTGGCCATCTTAACTATAAGTATATTTATGATCTGAGTGAAAAAGATGTGGTCATAGGGTTACCCAAGATTAAGTTTTCCAAGGGAGGTTGTTAAGGTTGTATCCTAGGAAAACACCCATAGAATAAATTTGAGAGAGCTAGTCATGAGAGAACCTTTGCACCTCTTGAGTTAATCCACAGTGATGTTTCTAGTCCATTTCCTCATATGTCAATGAGTCAAGCCAAATATGCATTGACCTTCATAGAAGACTTTTCCAGGTATTGTTGGGTTTACTTCCTAAAGCACAAGTCTGAAATTTTTTACCTTTTCAAAGTCTTTAAGGCCTTGGTTGAAAACCAGTCTGGGAGGAGACTCAAGATCCTCAGATCTGACAATGGGGGTGAGTATGTTAAGTCTAAGTTCATTCAATATTGTAAATATGCAGATATTCATATGCAGCATTCAATCCCTTACACACCACAGCAAAATGGTGTTGCTGAGAGAAAGAACAGATCACTAAAGGAGATGGAAACCTGTATGATGGAGGCTAAGACTTTGCCACCAAAATTTTGGGTCAAGGCTATAAACTGTGCATCCTATATCCAAAATAGGGTTCCTCATAAACAACTTGATGGTATGACTCCTTTCGAAACTTGGAGTGGGAACAAGCCAGATATGACCCATTTAAGGATTTTTGGCTCAAAGGCTTGGGATATAATTCCAACTCAAAAGAGAAAGGATTTGCATCCCCAAATCCAAGAGTTCCTATTTGTTGGGTATTCTGAAGATTCAAAAGGGTACAAGCTGATTAATTTGAGCACAAAAAAATCCTTCATTGAAAGGAGTGTTCAGTTCCAAGAAGAGCGTTTATTAGTAGTTGAAGTTGGAGAGTCTTCTTCACCACCAGAACCATTGAATGTAAGTGGAGAGACAAATGAGTTTGCTGATTTTGATATGTCTGATAATGATGATTTAATTGTATATCCTGACAGTCCTGAAATACCAAAATGGGCAGAAAAGACAATTCATGTAGTTGGGGAACTAGCTAGAAATCCTAGTGATCCTAGGAGGACTAGATCTCAGTTTGAGAGTGCCTTGTGTATGAAAGACCCTTTGTTTGCAGAGAATTTCTATATGATGGTTGAATAAGACCCACAGACATATGAATATGCAACACATGATCCAAGATGGCAAATATCCATGAAAGAAGAATTCAGCTCACTCCAGAAGAACAACACTTGGGAACTGGTTGATCTTCCCCCAGGGAGGAAGCTAGTTCAATGTAAGTCGGTTTTCAATGGTTAAACTTTGAAATATAAGGAAATATTGGTAGCCAAGGGCTACTCATAGGTACATGGTATTGACTACAATGAATCCTTTTCACCAGTGGCAAAGATGGACTCCATAAGGCTAGCCTTAGCCATTGCAGCTTCGAAGTAGTGGGAGGTACATCACATGGATGTGAAGTGTGCTTTCCTAAATGGATATATTACTGAATATATTTACATGCAACAACCTCAATGGTTTGTTTCTAATCCATATTTTGTGTGCATGTTAAAGAAATCATTGTATGGGCTCAAGAAATCCCCCAGGGTTTGGTATGCCAAGATTGATGACTTTCTGCTATCATTGAGTTTTGTTTGATGCAAGTATGATCCTAATGTTTATTTGAAGCTAATTCATGTCTCTTTGATGATTATTGTCTTGTATGTGTATGACCTTCTGATTACAGGAAGTTCAAAGAAAGAGATTGCCTCCTTGAAGGATGCAATGAACCATGCATTTTCTATGATTGATTTGGGGTTGTTGAGCCAATTCTTGGTTCTCGAAATTGCTCAATCCCAACATGGAATAAAAGTACATCAGCCCAAGTATGCTTTAGATTTTCTGAACAAGTTCAACATGAAATATTTCAAGCCAAGCAAAACTCCCTTCCTTTCAAGAGTTAGGCTTGAAGAAGTAGGTTCTTCTCCTATGGTAAATAATACACTGTATAGGTAGTTGATTGAGTGTTTTATTTACCTTACACACACTCAACCTGATATTTATTATGCAGTAAGTGTGGCTTCAAGATACATGGATCAGCCTCATGAGATCCATTGGAGAGCAGCCAAAATGATCCTTAACTTTGTTCAGGGAACAAGAACTCATGGGATCTTCTACAAAGCTGAATTTGATCTTGATTTGATTGGGTTTACTGACAGTGATTGGGAAGGTGACAATACATATTGAAATTAAACATCAGGATATGTGTCCATGCTTGCTAAAGGACCAATCAGCTGGTCAAGCAAGAAACAAAGTGTCATAGCACTCTCATCTACAAAAGCAGAGTACAGAGGAGTTGTAAATGCAGCAACTCAATGTTTATGGTTGCAGGGGATACTTGGTGAGTGTGGCTTCGAATCAAACTTTTCAAATATTATATATTATGATAATCAGAGCACTATTGGAATCTACAATGATCCAGTTCAGAGACAGAGAACCAAACACATTGATATCCATATGCACTACATCAAATAGCTTGTGCATGATGGCACAATTCACCTACTCTTATGTGCATCTTCAGAACAAGTAGCAGACATACTCACCAAAGTTTTTTATGAGAAGAAATTCAGTAATCTCAAATCACTACTGGGGATTGCTGATCATTCTGTGAAGCATGATTGATGACAAGATTTTCAAATTTTGTTTTACTGTCCATGTTTAAGGGAGGATTTTTCCACTGGTTTTTTGCCTGTTTCCTTGGTTAAATGGACATGCAGTATGTAAAGGGTGACTAAGCCTTGTTGCTAGGCCCTATAGTTTTCTAATATTTACTCATAAAGTTAGGCTTAAGGGGGGGTGTTAGAATATTCAAACCATAGTTACCTACCTTAGACATTAATTAATCCATTTTTGTCTTATTTGCCTAGTTTCCTATATTCCACTCTATGCAAGTTGTCTTCCACATGTCCTAGAAGTCAAAATTGATAAAACTGAGTCATGGACAGCTTGGAAAACCTCCTGGAAACCATATTTAGCATGTCTACTTTATTCCAAATCCTCCAAAGTGCATATCTGCTTTTTCTGCTAAGTTGCCTGTTTTATTGATAAGTAAGGAAAAAGGGAAAGTAAGACTAGGTGTAGTTGAATTTTTTTTTGCCCTCATCATCCTCCATCCTTTTCTCATAATAAAAGCATGTATGCATTGTATTTCCATCCTGTATTAGCTTGCCTACTTGAATTTTTCAATTCGTGAGCCTCTAAGTGGATTTGGAAACTGCTTTATGCACTTATGGGTGATTTGACTAGATTTAGTAAGCCTACTTTTTGACTATTTCGAATGGCATCCTTATGCATTCGAATCTCTCATGTAATTATATATTGCAGCAGCCTATGACTTCATAAGGTTGGCTGTTGTACACTTATTCAATACAGTTTAGTGTTATGCTCCAATTTCAGTCTCCTTTGTTTGTAATTTTTCATGTTTGATTAGCAATTTTGTGAGTGCAATTGTTCTATCGCTTGGGTTCAATTTCCACAAAATACACCGATATGAAGGGTATACACCCCGATACCTGTATTCACCATATTTATATGGATACAAGCATGTCATCTGCAAGGCATCCACAACGGAGGATGAATCCTACTCTAAAGATATAGTAAAAGAAGAATTACAAAAACTCCTCACTGCTGGTTTCATCTATCCTATTTCCGACAGTAAATGGGTATCTCCTTTAGTAGTAGTTCCAAAGAAAGTTACAGGGAAATGGCGTATTTATGTTGATTTTAGAGAATTAAACAAAGCTACACTTAAAGACTCCTTTCCTTTACCTTTTATCGATCAATTATTAGATACTCTGTCAGGTAAACAATATTTTTCCTTTCTTGACGGGTATAGTGGCTACAACCAGATTTTAATAGCACTGGAAGATCAAGACAAAACCACTTTTAGATGCCCTTGGGGAACATATTCTTATCAAGTTTTTCCATTTGGCTTATGTAATGCACCTGGAACTTTCCAGCGGGAAGTCTTAGGAATATTTTCCGATCTTATACATGACTGTGTGGAGGTATACATGGATTACTTTACGGCCTATGGTAATACTTTTCAAGAAGCCCTTGACAACCTCGAGAAGGTCTTGATCCAATGTAAAGAAACGAATTTATCCCTTAGTCAGGAAAAATGTAAAATGTTACTAACAGAAGGTATAGTTTTGGGACACCATGTTTCTTCTCAAGGAATTAAGCTAGACCCTGCAAAGATCGAAGTAATTGTTGGCCTTCCCTCTCCCAAAACTCATAAAGAAGTAATAAGCTTCCTTGGTCATGTAGGATATTACCGCCGCTTTATTGAAATTTTTACTAAAATAGCTGCACCAATGTTTAAGTTACTTCCAAAGGACTCAGAATTCGAGTGGACATAATCTTGTCAAAATGCTTTTGAGATATTAAAAGCTAAAATATCGGTGGCACCAATATTTAGGGGTCCTGATTGGTCCCTCCCTTTTCACATATCTACCGATGCCTTTGATACAGACATAGGAGGAGTCCTCGACCAAAAATAAACACAAGCACCTTATTCCATCTATTTTATTAGCAAAAAATTGACCCCTACCGAATTAAATTATACTATTACAGAAAAAAAAAGAATTTTTGGCAGTAGTTTATTCTATTAATAAATTTTTTCATTATATCACATATTATGAAGTTTTTGTGCACACCTATCACTCTGCCATTAGATTTCTAATGAATAAACCAATTACCAATGGTAGAGTGACCCGGTGGATTCTTTTATTGCAAGAATTTAAAATTACCATCATTGACCTACCTGGTAAAGAAAATCTCGTAGCATACTTCCTTTCCTGTATTCAACATGAAGACAATACTAAACCAGTTGATGACACTTTTTCCTGATGAACATCTATTTGTTGTATCTATTCAAACCCCTTGGTTTGCAGATATTCCTAGTTATTTAGCAACTGGGAAAATACCAAACCATTTGTCTCCGCATGAGAAGCGTCGTATTATAGTTCAGAGTTCTAATTATTCTTTGGTTGATAACAATCTCTTCTGCACTGATACCGATCTTATTATTCGATGATGTGTGCGGGAGGATGAAATGACATACATCCTCCATGCATGCCATGATGGACCATGCGGAGGACATTTTTTTGATAAGAGGACAGCATATACAGTCTTACATTCTGGTTATTATTGGCCAAACATTTTTAAGGATGCTCCCAAATATGTTAAAGAATGTGATAGTTGCCAAATAATGGGTAGATCTAAGTTATGATTGAACCTTTTGAGAAATGGGCTCTTGATTTTGTAGGACCAATTTATCCCATGTCTCGTAAAAATAAATATATCTTAGTCTGTATGGACTATGCCACCAAGTGGGTAGAAGCTAAAGATTTATTGAGAGCCATAGAGAAATCGGTGGTAGAATTTATATATGAAGAAATATTCACCCAATTTGGTGTACCTAGAGAAATTGTCACAAATCAAGGTACCCAATTTACTTCTAAATTAATGAAAGAACTTACTATGAAATATGGTATTCGACATTGCAAATCTTCACGTTACCACCCTCAGGCTAATGGTCAGGTCGAATCAACTAATAAAGTATTAGAATCTATTTTAACTAAGACCATTCACTTACATCATAAGGATTGGGCAGATAGACTCCCAGAGGATTTATGGGCCTATAGGATAACATGGAGAAACACTACCGGACATACCCCCTATGAGTTAATGTGTGGAAAACAAGTCCTTTTACCTACCGAATTTCAAGTTAAAACCTTTCCTATAGCAGCGGGTCAATGCTAAGTAAAAATCTTACAACAAGAAGCTTGACAAATGCAAGTAAACCTATCAGGGTACTAAACAGGCTTGCTGGCAGCGGGGATATGCTTGCATGGTACCAAGATAAACCCGTTGGGGTACTAAACAAGCCTACTGGCAGTAGGGCAATATCTGGTAAATGAGATCTAGTTAATACACCAATATACATATTGTTCGTCAAATAGTGATAATATATGAAATTTTTTGAAAAAATTTATGTTATGGCCAACTGTTTCTAATGTCATTTGAGAATGGCTCTAAGTTGACTTTGCCTGACCGCCTAATTCCGCATATATCTAAGATGTCATTATCTTAGAAATGGGACCCATAGCTGTAAATCTCACACACTCTGGGGTACACTTGAAATACTTGATGATGACAGGATATCTTTACAATAAGGCATGGATGGCTAGTTTTTCCTTATGGTATTCTTTTAATTATATTTTCTCATTTTACATGGTCTTTCTAAGCACTATTTTATTTTTCATAAATATACATTTATGAACCATTTCCATTTAGTAGTTAGTTTCCTCACAACATATTAACAACATGCTAGCATTCTTTCTATTTTTTTGGAACAATCACTTCTTCTCTCTGTATGGCTTGAGGACATGCCATCTCTTTGGTTTGGGGGAAGATGGATTTGATTTGAAAAATTAGATTATTTTTATTTTTATGAAAAATCTATTAATCTCTAACAAATGATAAGTATTTTCAGGAATGTAAATAGTGGAATTTGGTTATAGCTTGAAGCATATTTTACAGCAAAAATCAATATGGTTTTACCATATGAAGAATTGAATCAAGGAAAATGAAATATCAAATAGCAATTTGAAAAAATGGTGATATTATAGTACTTATGATTAAATTTGCGAACCAAATTTTGTTTTTGGGAAAAAGAAAATTTCCATTTCACTGTTAATAATTCTATTCTCTTACCTAGTTATGCATGAAAATGATCAATGCAATTTATGTTTTCATGTTATATATTCAACCTGCCAAAAGTTTTACTTTGGACATGGTTGAATTAATTTTAAAACCTTATAAATGATAAAATTTTGAACCTAAGAATTGTTGAAAACTCAATAAAGTTATTTTCATATAAATGTGTGACATGAAAGATATGTTATTTTTAAGTTACAGGTTAACATAGTGAAGTTTAAATTACCTTCTTCATCTGCCAAGTTGAAGGGAGCTATTAGTTCTCCTTCTTTCTAAATTGTTTTTCTTTCTTTTTGCTTAGTGGGACCTGGCATTTCTCCGGTTTGGGGGAATGTTGATCCTATATTTGTTATCATTTTTGGTAGCTAAATTACTCATTTAACCACATATTTTATTATCTTTTGTATATTTTATGACACGCAGATCATTATTCAATCTCAGGTATGAGTGTTTTTAAAGTTTATATGCAATTATTTTTTTATTATCATTTTTATGGTTTTATTAATTAAAAATAACATTATTAAAACTCATTTGATGTATTAATTGGTTTGTATAATTGTTTACATGTTTAATAATCTTTTTGGGCCAAGTTAATATGCAAAATGCATTCATCCTTCTTTTCGCACAGCATATCCAGCTCGTCATCCAGCTCGTCATCCAGCCCGTCGTGTGAAACTCGCTGGTGGTTTTCCAGATGTCAAAAGGTGTTGCTGTAGACTCTGGTCCTAAAGCACACCAGTATATAGACACTCTGTTTGACCTAGATTGATGCCGAACGTATCCATCTCACATCCCATCCTTCCGTTCAGCACTCCATCCAGATCGCCCATCAAATTGCGCGTTGCTGAGAATTAACTCTGGGCATTAAAACGTTGGAACAGTCTGCAAATGATCTGGTTATCCATGCATCTGGTGATGGAGATATGTACTAGATACTTGCAATCTTGTGTTCTCCTTTTTTATCCACCACATCAACCATCAACACGCTTGATTGATGCATTCAACTCACTCCCTAGAATATTCGCCACTACGATCTCCTCTGCTTGACTCCAAACTACCACCAATCTACGCGTTTAAATAATAGAACGACCTGCATTCTAGAAGACCCACCATGTATGATTCCTTGGCTCGCCACCATTCCATAGTCGCGCTGAGAAAGGAGCTCATGTGCCACCTCTGCAGATCGTTCAAGCTGAAGAGAATCCTGTGCCCCACCTTTGAAGATTGTCCGTGCTAAAGAAAGGAGATGATTATGCGCTGGCCTGTGATCAATTAGATGCCATTATAGTTGACTAAATTTAGAGAGAAGTCGACCACTAAAGGGTTGACTTGCTCATCCCTGTAAATCATTATATAAAGAAGCCTCTGTGAGAGAGATCAGTTAGCTAGAAAATCAGTCAATTAGTAGAGTTAGGAGAACAGTTCTTGTTGTGATTTACTCTTGAAATTTGTATTTATGTTCCACCATCTGAATAAAGAGTTGTATGCATTGCTGTTGAAGATTATGTTTAAGTATAAGTTAGACAGGAATCACCCCTAATTGCTGAGAAGAACCCTCATCAACCAGAGGTTCATTTTCTTTGTTTAGCTTAGTTTGTTTTTTGTTTTAGATAGTTTAGTTTAATTTATAGTTTACTTCCATTAGATTATAGTAAATGCTATTCTATTTGTTTTCTGTAATACATTAACTTAGTTTATTTCAAATTTAATTAGTTAGAGGCATGCATAGCTTGCTTTCAGTTATTTTCTTTCAGTCATTTGGTTTTCAGTTATTTCATTTCGAGCATTACTTTCAGTCTTTGTTTTCAAGAATATAGAATAAGTTGTTTTTATGAATTTAGAATAGATCCAATTCTGTTATTTCCTTTTCTGTTTTGAATTTATGCAAGCTAATTTCCAGTTTATTTATTAGTTTAATATGTAATGATTCCTTTTTTTCATGAATTAGTTTAAGGTTAATTTGTTGTTAAATAGGTTTATTTACTGTTTCGATGCATTATAATTACATCTGCATGGATTCAGCTGAAGATTAGTTCATTTAGGTTAGTTTTTACCATTTTAACTATGCAAACTATCATGAGGACAGCCTATTTAGTATGTTATCTAGCCACCCCTTTCAGACCCACAGTTCAGTCTGTCATTCAGCCCTTAGTTTTATTTTTTAGTGTTTTTATGTGTTTTAAGATTGTTTTTAGTTTTGTTTTGTGAATGTCTGAATTATGTTTTGACTATAATAGTTAGATGACAGTTTTGTTTAACATTAAAGTTAAAGTTTAGTTGTTTTAAATTATTTATTAAAGTTTTAGCATTTTCCTTACTTCTTTTACCTTGAACAAAGTTTAAGTTATTCTTAAGTTTTGTTTCTGATTTTGTTTTGTTGTTGTATGGTTTTGTGTTTATTGCTTTTGAATTGATTTATTTGTTTGCGTGCAAAATTTTAGGTTATATGTGTTTTCCTTAGTATGTTTTTAGGTTGTCTCTCTTATGTTGTGTTATTGTTGAAAGAACTTGTAGGATAGAACTTAAAGTTTTATTTATTAAGTTTTCTACTTGCTTCTTTTTAAGTTTTTTTTATTAAGTTTTCTACTTGCTTCTTTTTAAGTTTTCTTTATTAAGTTTTCTACTTGCTTCTTTTATTAAGTTTTCTAGTTGCTTATAAGTTAAGTTTTCTTTGTATCCTAGTTCCCCATTTGAATAGTCCATTGTTGATTGTACTTTAGTTTAAAACTTATTTTCAATTGTTTAGTTTATTTCAGTTTAATTACTTTTACAATTGCATTTTTAGGAGGTTGACTCGGTTTTTCATTTTGAAAGATATTTCGATCTTTTGTTTGTTAAAATATTTACACGACATCCTCTAACTTCGCATATATTTTTTGTAAACTCTAAGATTACTAAAGTCGGTTGATAATTAAAGAATAGGTGGATTAATTTAGACAACAAAATACCCAACAATAAGCCCTGATGATCAGTATGATGATGTAGTCAGTCTGCCTCATCTTGTCGATTGGTATATCAGTCCTATCCATTCATGGATAGAAATAGCATGCACGCGCACATACCAATTTGGGAAGAATTTTAATGACATTATTCATGCTTATGATTTCCCATCCAGCCCACCCATTCCGAATCATCATGCAGGTTTGCATTTTCTGAATAAAGTATCCTTACTGAGGCTGGTAACCAAAGATAAGGCAAAAATTTTTTATGTTAATAAATTGCTTAGGTGGTTACATTAGATTTTTTATTACACCTAACCTTTTTATATCATGCTTAGAGTAGGAAAAGAAGATCCTTAAAAGAGAGAATTTACTTTCTCCATTTTCGTTTTGTACTTGGCTATAATAAAACTTTTCTTTCATTAATTAGCTACATTTATCTTATTTAAATAAATCATCTTAGTGGTTCATTTGTATTTTATATAAAGCTTGTGCTACTGATTTTTTCTTGTCAAGTTGAGATGTTTTTAAATGGTATATAAACCAGACATTCTGGTGTTCTCGTATCTTCTCCTTGCCCTATGAGCAGATCGAGCACACGTCTCGCAGTTGGAGCCAAATGTTACAACCTAAGTTGTGCTTAGTCGGTGTTATCAAGTGAGCCTGGTGAACTGGACAAATATGATTTGTTCGGACTTTAGAAGACCTTAATACTTGCTTCTGGGAAGTGTTTTTGTTACCTACCACATGTTCATACCCCCTTGGAGTACTTGTAATAAAATTTTCTGGCATGGTAGTGTCTGTAAAAGACTCAGTCTCCTGCACTGATTTGTTAATTCGATCATCCCATGGTGTTTTTTCCCTTGGTTATTATTGGTTGTTGAATAAACGACTTATAATTTATGAGTTTTTCACTCAATACCTCCAAATTTGGGGTGGTCAGCTTGACATTTAGGCCTATTGAGGTTATTAAAGTCTGTGTGTCAATCTATAAACATGCTAGGCATTATGGTCGAGTCATAAGAACATGTGTTAAGTCCCCCCAGGTTTTGTTTTTTTAATTTGTAATTTTAATTTTTCCACAAAACTTAGGCTATTTTTTAATAGTTTAAACGGAAAAAATGGTCTTGTAATAAAAGTAGGGTTAAAAGTAAAGTTTCGGTCATGGGGGTGCTCATTTCCTAAATCGGAGCACCCAGTAAACCCATAAACCCACTTTTCCTAAGTTTTGAGTGATTTTTCCATCACTCAGGTAAGAGAATATAAAAAAATCAAATATTAATTAAAAATGGAGCAAATCCAAGTTCCTAAATCAGTGAGATTTGCTCCAATTTGATTGAAATCAATCTCATCGGCTTCAGATTGACCAGGAGTTATCATTCCTTGACTGAAGGCATTGATTAGGGCTGAAGAAGAGCTTAACTAGCTCACGCAGGTTTGAGGGTTGCACCCTCTTTCTCTCTTCTCCACACATGTGGATCAATTTGTTAGTTGTTTGATGGGTGGGTCGGTTCACTAAGTGAGGTGTCACTCCAATTTGCAATTCCAGTCCAATTAGACTTAGTTCATCATCAAATTAGGCTCGGATTAACTCTCCATTAGCTGCAGTATCTCCTTCAGTCAAGCATGCGCCCCTTTTGGCTAGTCTGGCTATAAGTTGAAGCTGCCTATCCTTCTCAAAGCTAGTTCGAGTTGGAGGAAATAGGATTGCTATTGTAATACTATTGTAATATTTTCATTGTTGGAATAAAGAATCTTTGGAGGCTAAATGGTGTAATCCTCTCATGTGTGTGGAATAAGCATTGTCTTGCGGCTATTGATGTTGGCATTTTTTCTCTCAATTTATGCATCTGAACCTTGTCTGGCTTGAATGATTCAGCTGAATCAATAGGAGTGTAGTTGGGTAACTAAGATTACTTGTTTTTCTGTATCTCATAGCATATGTGTTTGAATATCTAGTGTATACATGTTTAATAAGCTTATTTGCATGTAATTCTTGTCTCTTTTTCATATATATATCCAAATCTCATAAGGTTTTGTGCAAGGTTGTGAGTTTAGCTTTCAGGTGGAAAGGATTGGACGATTTGTGTATATATTTTGACTCCACTATACATCCGACATTTTTGTGAAGGAATTTCCCCTATGTATGTAGAAATAATAGATCAATGCTATGTGCAATGATGCTAAGAAGAAGCACAGGAAATAGATCTTGCTACTCAGAATTCTCACAAGCATACACAGGAAAAATAGAGAGAAGAAAAGAGACTGAATCACATGAATGAAGAGATGAATATTGGTGTGTATCCTTCCATTGAATAATTATGAATAATAGTGTACATAAATAGTACATCCCTCATAGGAAAGTCGAATTGTATGGAAACAACTCATAAAGCTCAAAAAGGCTGACTTACCAAAATATAGCAAACCCCCATAGGTGGATAAAGCACTTGCTAAATCTATCAAGGACCTCACGAGTTGGCAAAAGCATGAGTGAGTTTTCAAGGAGATGGAAATAACATGTTAATCCTAGAAAATGGAGAAAAACTAATGGAGGATGGGTTGGAAACAAAAGCTCCCAGTTTCCTAGTTGACTAGCTTTTATCTTATCCATAGAAAAGCAGGAAAAAACAGAAAAAGCAGAAAAGGAAGAAAAAAAAAAAGTATCTTCTGTAAAGTCCTATATACTAATTCTGGATCAACCCAGAATCAGAAATAAATCATTCCTAGGATATATATGGCATGAATTGAATTTAAGGTGCAAGTGGATGCCAATTAATTAAGCTAGTGGGTGAATAATTAATCAAATAATGATTAATTATTTTATCCTAAGTTATGAGTGGGTTTAATATATTCGAAAACCCCCCTATAAGTCTGACTTTATGATGGTATGACAAAAAATATGGATGCATATGGATGCATATAGGGCCCAGGAACAAGGCTATGGTCACCCTTTAACAATTATTATGTCCAGAAAAGTGAGGAAAGAGGCAAAACCACAAGGGGAAAATCCTCCCTCAAGATAGGACAAGGCACATAATTTGAAATGTGTCTTCATCATATCTTCATCTTCACTTTAATGAGCTGACTGAACTGCTTCTGGATGAAGGACTTGCTGAAGAAATCATGAACTCCATGATCATGCGCTGGAGTGTAGAACCTGTAAGAAGGAAGAGGAGAGACTCCTTGTATCTCATCAACTAATGAAGTAGGAGCATTATCTGAATGCTTCTTTCTGCTATCAAACTCTGATCTGCAAACATAATATGAAATGGAAAAGAGATTTGTGCATACTCCTTTCCAAAGAGTACAAAAAATAAGGCAATTTATTTCACACCCAATTCCCTGAATAGCTGCAAAATTGTGATGTGAATCACATGTCAATCTTCCAATCTGATGTAGCACCTGTATAGATATTATATGAGGCTGATAAAACTCTGATATATCATAAATATTAACATATGTAACAGCAAGGACAAGGGCTTCAATGGCTCCATGAGGATATAGGGCTAGACTAGGAAAATTATGAGCAATTGGGGAAAACTGACAGGTGTAAAAATCTGAATGATGGATGGGCATAAGATCTTAACCATAAGTGTTTAGAACAGATCCAAACATGTTTAATATCAGTCCATATATGACTAAGGTCAGGGATAACCAGCCACTGAAAGTTAGGAAAGACTTCAAACCATGTAAGATAAATATCACTGCATAAGAGACCAATGAGGAATCAAGTAGTGATCTTGGGATTTGTATAGTATTTGGATTATTCAGAGGTATGGTAGATGGAATGGATGGTGGTATTATATGTGTATCAACCTGCAAATATGCTTCTAAATCAGAATCCAAAGGATCACATATAAGCATATCAATAGACTCATGGGAATACACTGGTAATGAATCCTCTGTATGAAAGGAGGAAAGAATGAGATGTTCACAATCTTCAAGAAGGCTCTGAGTATTGATGCCAAGAACAAAGGAGGATATGTTGAAGCACATGAGATCAAGTAAGGTAAGTGGTATGACACAAAGAAGGCTTGATGTGGCTAAGAAAACATCCTGGAAGTCACTGGGTTGTGCACCATCAATGAGAGAGGCATGCACAAGGTGTGAAGAATCTGGCACATAGATCTCAAAATCTGAGATAGGAGATTTAGAGAACAATGAATGGGTTATAGGATCATAATCAATATCAGCAGCAGCTCCATATGTTACTTCTTTTTCATCATAGTATCACAAGAAGAAAAATCACCTTCAAGAGACACAGAAAAACATGGCTCTTCAATATTTGCTTCTTCATTGAAGGAGAAAACATTCGAATGAAAGAGGGCAGCAACAACATGAACTGTATGAGAAAATTATTCATCATGATCAACTTCATCAGAGAATGTAGAGGCCAAGAAATATTGAGAAAGAGAACAAGAGGAGATGCTAGGTTCGCTCCATGCTTCATCTTCAATTTCCTGCAAACCAAAAGCTTTGTCCAAAATTTTCCAAAGCTCAAATGGAAATTCAGCAGAATCTATGAGATGATATATATTTGGAGACATTCCCAAACACATAATTCCATAAGCTCTATCACAATTATTTGGCCAATCAATCTTCTCTTCATAAGACTCAGGTTCACTCAATGCACCAATGGAGACATCAAAGAGACATTGCCTCTTCAAGTATGCACTCATATTTGGCTTCCAATAAACATAGTTGAAAGGAGATAGTAGAGGAACTTTTGAATCCATATTGAAGTTGTTGATATGCTCTAAGAGATACTCTCTGCAACCTACAAAACAAACTAGGAGAAAATCTTGTAAGCTAGACAAGCTCTTCTTCAGAGAGGGATAGGAGACTGGAAGTGCTCCTCAACTCTGTAGAACTTGATCAACCTTGTAGCTCTGATACCATGTAGAAATAATAGATCAATGCTATGTGCAATGATGCTGAGAAGAAGCACAGGAAATAGATCTTGCTACTCAGAATTCTCACAAGCATACACATGAAAAATAGAGAGAAGAAAAGAGACTGAATCACATGAATGAAGAGATGAATATTGGTGTGTATCCTTCCATTGAATAATTATGAATAATAGTGTACATAAATAGTACATCCCTCATAGGAAAGTCGAATTGTATAGAAACAACTCATAAAGCTCAAAAATGCTGACTTACCAAAATATAGCAAACCCCCATAGGTGGATAAAGCACTTGCTAAATCTATCAAGGACCTCACGAGTTGGAAAAAGCATGAGTGAGTTGTCAAGGAGATGGAAATAACATGTTAATCCTAGAAAATGGAGAAAAACTAATGGAGGATGGGTTGGAAACAAAAGCTCCCAGTTTCCTAGTTGACTAGCTTTTATCTTATCCATAGAAAAGCAGGAAAAAACAGAAAAAGCAGAAAAGGCAGAAAAAACAGTATCTGCTGTAAAGTCCTATATATTAATTCTGGATCAACCCATAATTAGAAATAAATCATTCCTAGGATATAGATGGCATGAATTGAATTTAAGGTGCAAGTGGATGCCAACAAATTAAGCTAGTGGGTGAATAATTAATCAAATAATGATTGATTATTTTATCCTAAGTTATGAGTGGGTTTAATATATTCCAACAATGTATTCCACCATTAGAGGAAATTTCAACTCAAAATGGGTCTCCTAAAAAAAATTAATAAAACAATAGTTAAAATAATAAAATAATATTTATTAATTTTGGAGGAAGAAAAGAAAAAAAACTATTTTTTTGTTTGTATTTTCGACATATCTCCATGTGTTTTTACTTAAATTTCGATCGAGAGAGCTCGTTGGATGCGGAATTAAAATTCTGCATCCAACGAGTAGCCACTCGCCATACTTTTGAAGGACCCCGCTACCCCAAAAACAAGAAATACCTGAAAAAATGTGATGATGACATCATCATCACATTTTTTTAGGTATTTCTTGTTTTTGGGGTAGCAGGGTCCGTCAAAAGTATGGCGAGTGGCTACTCGTTGGATGCAGAATTTTAATTCCGTATCCAACGAGTTCTCTCAATCGAAATTTGAGTGAAAACACGGGGAGATATGTCGAAAATACAAACAAAGAAAATAGTTTTTTTTATGATACATTAGAGGAAATTTCAACTCAAAATGGGCCTCCTAAAAAAATTAATAAAATAATAGTTAAAATAATAAAATAATATTTATTAATTTTGGTGGAAGAAAAGAAAAAAACTACTTTTTTGTTTGTATTTTTGACATATCTCCCCATGTTTTTACTCAAATTTCGATTGGGAGAGTTCGTTGGAAGCGGAATTAAATTCTGCATCCAACGAGTACCCACTCGGCATACTTTTAACGGATCCCGCTACCCGAAAAACAAGAAATACCTTAAAAAACATGATGATGTTTGTTGGATGCGGAATTAAATTCCACATCCAACGAGTACCCACTCGACATACTTTTGACGGACCCTGCTACCCGAAAAACAAGAAATACCTGAAAAAACGTGATGATGACATCATCATCATGTTTTTTTCAGGTATTTCTTATTTTTCGGGTAGCGGGGTCTGTCAAAAGTATGCCGAGTGGGTACTCATTAGATGCAGAATTTAATTGTGCATCCAACGAGCTCTCCCGATCGAAATTTGAGTAAACAAACAGGGAGATATGTCCAAAATACAACAAAAAAGGTAGTTTTTTTTATGATACCTACCCCGAAATTTATATTAAAAAAGTTTTTAAGACCTATACGGTATTTCAAATTTAAATCAATTTCATTGGCTAACACATCATGACATAGATTTTGAATTAAAGTTAAAAGGCCCATTTTTTGTTGAAATTTCCTCTAATGCCTATCCCCAAATTTATATTAAAAAATGTTTAAGACTTATACGCTATTTCAAATTTAAAGCAATTTCATTGGCTAACACATAATGACATGGAATTTGAGTTAAATTTAAAAGGCCCATTTTGAGTTGAAATTTCCTCTAATGTAACATTTTTCCCTTGCATATCTATCCAACAACAAGCCTTTCCCCTTCTCTTCCTCCATTTTATTAAAATCAATCTTCCAGTTACGTGTTCATCCTCTAATGATCACATCTACTTCTAAAAATTTCTTATACACAGTTATATCTAGTTCCTAAGAGTCTTGTTGCTTAGATATGAAGTTGCTTAGATATGAAGTTTCATAAAGAATATCATATTTTAAAGATAGATATAGGTGAAGAAATTCTTTTTTTGCAAGAAGCTAAATCGTAGATCTAAAGCTTGCTCATAAGGTAGTTTCTTTTTTCGTTCTTTAAAGATTTAAATTCTGAAAGAAAGTGCACATCATATTGGCTGCCCAAAAATCAAGCCAAGATCCCAAAGAAAGCTTGCTTTCCTTGGTTCCCTTTTGCAAAACTAAATTGTTCATTTTTTAACAATTTTTAACTTTGTCTTTTTTTTCGGTAATTAGTGTGGTGACCCAAAGAACTTTTAAATTGTTTTTGGGCATATTTGATTTTAATAGCCTGCTGATTTTTAGTAGGTTTAACCAAAAATAGAAGGATACTATGCCCTTTTTCTGACTCTTGGGTGAACCAGAGCTTCCCGGAGGCTTCCCCCACCGTTGTGCTTCCTTTAGTCTTGTTGTAAGCTTGTTGTAAACCTTTGGATCCCATATAAAAAGGACCAAAGTGATATTATTTTTTTGATATTGTAACCTTTAATAATAAAAATGAATCACTTTGAGTAGGCTCTTTCGAGCCCACTCCCCATCCCCCTTGGAGGGATCCGCGTCTGTTTCACTTTTTTGCATTTTTCTGTTTTTTTCTCTAGATTTGTCTTATCGTGCAGGATTGTATACTTTGATCATATTTGTCATTATTCCATATTTTCAAATCAAAATAATACTAATACGTATCCCACGAATCCTCGATTGAACCGAAAGGTGAAAGAAGATCGTGGTAGGATTAATCAGAAAATTTGTGGTGTGTGTTTTTGCTTCTATTTTCATTGTTACTTTTCACAAGCAAGTAGTAAAATTAACCCCTCCTTGATTTATCGATTGAGGTCCACTTGGACCAAAAAAGATTCCTGGAGGGTCTTTTTTTTCAACAAGAACACGCTCTTAAAATTTACAAGATTTCGGTGGGTATGCTCTGCACTTGGCTACAGTTCGTCCAATCAGTCAAGCTGCATCAAAAGAAAATCGAGTGACTAGAATAATTAGAATTCACTTTCCCCATTAACCACCGCAGGAAAAAATCAAACACCTCAATTAAACTGTAAATGGTGTAAAATTACCCAAAGGAAGTGGGAACTACTAGACAGTGACCACGAGGCGCCAATCTCTGTTACATCCTAGCGGGTGTATTACAAACATAGTCTCAGAGACTCCATTCAACCCACACATTCCTTGCGGGTAGCCGTAGCGGTTGTTACTTTTGGACATACTCCAAATACCCCCCGAGTATATCTGGAGTCCCCCCGCCTAATTTAATTCACTCATCTTTTTACATTAATTTAAAACGTACCAAGGTACAATTGCGCAGCATTCACTCCAGCACTTGCAAGCACTCTTAATTATTTTTGAATCCATTTAAAGGCACTGGTCGACTATTTATTTATTTCAATCTATACATGATTGGGTGTCATATCGTGCTTATTTGTGATTGTCTCATCATGTTATCTGTTGTTTACAATTGTTAAATCAAAACTCCTAAAAAACTTACTCATTTAATACCATCATCATCTAAGTAACCAGCATTAGTAACTCGTAGGGTCTACCCCCCTTAGCTTCATTAGGATTTTGCCTAAACGGAGGAGTCAAGAACAAAGTGACAACCTTTACTTTAGACTTGCCCCCAAGGACACATCGAGTGGTTTGAATATTTCTGCCATGTTCCCCCCTAGGTGTGTGAAAGGTGGAAACATCGTTTGGCATCGTTGCTGGGGATAAATCTTTTTATTCCCGGAGTATGAATTTTGTTTTCTTCATTTTTTTTTTTGCTTTGTTTGATGAATGCTTAGAGTAGATCTTTAATTTTCATCTGGAGACTGTGAATGACTTTTTTAGTTTTTTATTTTTACAAAGAAAAGCAAAAAATAATTTTTATGAAAGAGTTATAAATGCTTATTTTTCTTTTTCACATGGCGACTCCATTGAAGGGATAAAACCCTACTTTCTAATAATTTTGTTGAGACTTGTTGTGTGTAGATGAGCTCATATGACATAGTAAAACTTTAAATGATCAGTATTTGACAGCTCCGGTTTAGTAAAAAATACATGGTTGATATATGCTACTGATAAGTCGTTATGGATGATGAATATTATGGTGCTCAAATTTCCAATGCATATCCTCCCATCAATTTCTTGGGCATCCCAGGTTTTCCTAACTATGAACCAAATCTCTAGTATAAAAGATATTTTTAAGCTCCAATTTTTTGTGGAAATGGTGATTTAGCTGTCTATCACATCATATCTTTTTTACATTTGTGAATAAACTCAACA
Source organism: Pseudotsuga menziesii (assembly GCA_001517045.1). Classification (NCBI taxonomy): domain Eukaryota; kingdom Viridiplantae; phylum Streptophyta; class Pinopsida; order Pinales; family Pinaceae; genus Pseudotsuga; species Pseudotsuga menziesii. The sequence goes on from LPNX011114912.1 coordinate 209,422, forward strand.
TACTTCATAGGGATAATGTGATGCGATTTTTTGCTAATTCTTTGGAAAATAAGGCTTGGATATGGTTTTGTGGTCTTCCTGATAAATGCATTACCTCCCATAAATACTTATGTGCTATGTTTTTTGAGAGGTGGCATAATGGTGAGGGAGATATGGTAATGATTGTAGAAAGGGCCCTCACCTACATAAAGGATCTAAAGGAGCCCATGACTTCCATTATAGATGAGCACATTAAAGAGCTTCACGAGGAACCCATGATTGAACACATTGTTGAAGACTCTCCTCATGTCACCATTACTAAAAACATTGAAGATTTTAGATATTCTCAGGTTTGTTGCAATGCTAATATTTTTCCAGAAAGCCCTCATGAGGAAACCATTAGTGAGATTGACACTTATGAAGAAATTTATGATGTGTATGATGACACTCCTCTATGTTCATCACTTAGGGATGAAGTTTTGGAAAGTTTAACTTCTCCTAATATCATTAAAACCAAAAATTTGAAGGATGATTATGATGAACAGGAGGAGGGTAGTTATATCTTAGGATGTGATACCAGCAAGGAAGACTCTCTCATATCCGACATAGATGGGAGTGATTACTATTGGAATTTCATAGATAATCCAACTTGTGAAAATCTTATTGAGAATCCCATCCATGATGTTTCCAGCAAGGGAAGTGTCTTTTCAAAAATTTGTGGAAGTCCAATCTACGATACGTCCATAGAGGGGACCGTGGATCTAGATACCTGGGAAAATCTTAGTATGGAAGAGGAGGATTCAGAATTTTCACATGATCATTCAGAGTCATATCTTGCAGAGCCACACAAAGTTAATAGTAATGAATACATTGAGAAGCAGTGTTGTGAAACAATAGATGTGATGCAGTCAGTGGAATATCAGTCTCAACCATCTTCTTCACATGTAGATGTTCCTTATGATTTGGAGCTACTTGGGTCTTATGCAACAAGTTATCATTTGATAATCCTTAATGATCAACATGATGATGTAGTCAGTCTGCCTCATCTGGTCGATTGGTATATCAGTCCAATCCAGTCATGGATATAAGCAGCATGCGTGAACACATACCAGTTTGGGAAGAATTTTAATAACATTATTCATGGTTATGATTTCCCATCCAGCCCACTCATTCTGGATCATCATGCAGGTTTGCATTTTGTCAAAACCCCAAAAATTCAAAATAATTTTTTTTTTTTAAAACCACAAACATTACAGATAATCAGCTTAACTAACATTAATTAGTTACATTAATGTAAAGCAGTCTAACTAAAATTTATTAGTTATACATTAACAGCTTGTTATGGAGTTTATCAGTTAGTTTGCTAGTTATAGAACATACTTTACAGCTTACTGACTTTTGTTCCTTTTGTGATCATAAGGTGATCTGTTATGCCTAACCAGGCTTACTTAGCTTTCGAGCTAATGCAACGGTTTCTACTTTTCTTACAAATGTATAGGTAAGAAGTTGTGGCGCTACCATTCATAATTTTAGAGTAACTATTATAAGTTCGTCGTTAAAGTAAAGGTTCGATAGAAAGTAAAAGACAAATCTTTTAGCTTGAATTAAGGTATATTCGAACTGTTTTCTTTCCAGCAGAAATAATTCATGCTCTAACGCTCTGTCATCCTTTCTATTTAATTTTATTACAGTTTGGAAAAAATTATACAAACGTACCTCAATGAACTCTATGAAACATTAGAGTATAGATACAAATTATAAATTTTATACTAGGAATCAACTGTAAACCAGAATTCAAGATAATTGGTACTGATATAGGACTTTTTAAAGTACTGCAAAGGTTTGGCCTTTTCTTATAAATCCAAGTTTATTAATGAGGATATTAATTCAGTAAAACCCCATCTCCACATATTAATCACTATTTTTTTTTTTTGTTACTTGAACTTTAGATGCTATTTTATCCCTTGAAAAGAAATATTTTTAAAAGATTACAAGTAGAAAAGAAAATGAATTTATCTTCTGCCATCATACTTTCCATTAAAAACTTTCAAACCTATGCTAGTAAATGAAAGAAACTTTAGATTCTAAAACCAGAAGTTAGATAAGTAGCTCTCCATATTTACCATAGCCTAGAGCTTAGGAATAACCATAAAATTATCCATTCTAAGGTAATTTTTTTAGTCTATTTAAGGCTATTAAATCATACACAAAATAATACCTTGAACAAAGAAAGGTAACCAAGGCTAAAGGTAACATAAAATATAATACAATAAATTTTATGGCTTACCTTGTTTATATCCTTTGATCTTAATGCTACAATTCTTTTATCAAAGGACCTTAACCGAAGCTTAAACATCTTGCATATGGGGATAGTTTGTAATTAGTTTATTTGTGCCAAGGTTCTTTTATAAACTAACACACTTTATACTCCCCTCCAAGCATATAAATTACAAGCTGTATACTACTATTTTCCAATGCATAATTGTTACGTTAACTAGGTTATAATTCATATTGAAAGTTACCCAATCATCGAGCTATGTATGCATTATGAAAATGTTAATAGGTTTAATATGATTACCAATGATTATTGTAATAAAAAGGAGATTAATGATTACTCCTTGAATGCAGCGTGGACTATGGTTAAACTTTGGTATACTCTAAAGATTGAGCTTCAATCTGGTAGCGAGCTGAAGGTTCTTTAAAACTATAGCCGAAAAACCCACAATCCAGAAATTATTTTGTTGACTGTCGTGGCGTCTCCATAGCCATATGCTTCATAGTTAAAAGGGATGTTGGTAAACCCTAGCCCTCATTTTCTCCTATCCGCTCGGCGCCTGTCGCTCCAGCTGGGGCTGAGGCACCTCTATGCTAATCTCCTCTGCAACGATCTACACCAGCTCGTTTTCTTGCTTAAACTCACTGATTAGCACTCCTTTGTTGATTTATAGCTTGGCCATTCCTTCATGGTGCTTTTCTCTACCTTATTCCAATTACCCTAACCTGTGCACTTCGCCTCCATTCGTGAGGTTTGATGACTTTAACCTGCTGCCATGCAGTTTGCTTATAGTTGAGAGCTGTTCTTTCCTTTTCTTTTTCGCAGTGGGGGTTTGCTTATGCATTGAAGGTCATGACGATGCTGCTATAATGTTAGTTTACCCACATCGAAACAGGTAAGAAAATCTAAATGCCACGCATCTTTACTTAATCGTTTCTTTCTTTAAATTTGTAAATATTCTTCAGCATTTACTTAGAGATTTTTGTATTTGCACAATAGATCCTTTGGTTTTCCAGCGTATGCAACCAAGAGTGAAAGACTTGGACCGCGGCCTACAACACCCGGTAAGCCTGGTTCTGCCACAGCTTATTCTCCTTATGGTTACGATGCACTTTTCAAGGGTTGGCTTTTGAAGCCTGAAACCCTTCCTCTTTCAGTTTGGTTTTAAAACTGTTTGTTTAAGGATTTGCAAGAGGAACCCTTCACACGATGTGTGGGTGTCTCGGCTTAAGCCGAAACTGTAACTATTAGCTGTTTAAAAAAAAAAAAAATACTTGTAGGTACTGTTAAGTATGCTAGGCTGCAAGCCGGTTTGTGCAGAGGTAAAGACCTCGGTTTTTGACTTCTAGTCATATTGAAATTTTGGAAAAGACAGGGTATAATTTATTTTGCCCACAGTTTATGATAATATAAAAAAAATATTTATCTTTCTTCTTCTGTAGCTTATTTATATTACTACTCTTACAATGTGGCCGTAAAAGATTACTGTCTTAACTCACATTATTTATTATATTTTATTTAAACTGGAATTGTAGGGTTCGACCCTAGTTTACAGTTTAGATTTATCTAGCTACTTTATCTGCCTTTTAAAAAATATATATATATCTCTGCTGATAAACTCTCTTAATGTAAATGCTACGAGGGTTATATGTTTGATTTATTTGTTATTTAAAACTTCTTAATGATATAAATATACAGGGCTTATACCCTAATATCAAACCATGGTTGTTTGATGTTGCTTTCCTGCCTAAATATTTTTCATGTTATAATACTGTAACTTATATATTATAAGGAAATTCAGTGGTTACAAGACTTTCTGTCTTATGTTTAAGTAATTTAAAAGTCAAGGTTTCAGTACAGGTTTTATACTTGTCTTCTATTTACTAGAAACTGAAATTTAAGAACATACTTTTTAATATAGGTAGGTTTGTTGTACTGTTGTTCTATTATAACCTTATCTATGAGTTTTATTTAATTTATTTGTGTAATACAGAATATAAACCATTATTGTTTATAAACCTTACTTAACTAAGGATAAAGTATAATCAGTTAGGATAGCAGTGATAATAATGAAATACTAAATTAAGTATTTGCATTAGCAATATTTTTATATTATTTGTAATGTAAGTATATGGTTATTAATACAATAACAATATTACTTGCTTTGTGAGTACAAAAAAATATTTCTATGGTTAATATTGTTTTTTAGAGTTTGCTTTTAATTTATCTAATTAATTCTAATGACTATTTTATATTTACAAAATATTCGTATACTATTTAAGCTTTATCTCACGTATTTTATAAATATATATTCCTGTGTATGCTATAATATTTATTTACCATACTTAAAAATAAAATAACACTTTGAAAATATGCTTATGCTTAGCTGAAAATAAATGAGTATACAGTAATTAAATAATTACATACCTAACCCTAGTACAGACTCAAACTATTAGGGTTTGACTACAAACG
>LPNX011114912.1:224520-237917 GCA_001517045.1 Pseudotsuga menziesii
AAAGATTGCCTAGGTCTTTGTTGGGTTAACTGTCATTTAATGAGCCACCTGCTCTGATTCCACTTTCTTGGGGAATCATGACCCCAAATATAGGGAAGTTGCCACCTGCAACTTTGGAAGTGTTTGAGGATGCTACCACTTGTCCTTTTTCCTTTCCACCTAGTTCCATCCACCAGTTTGACCAGTAACCTCTTTTAAGAGCTCTCCCATGCTGTTGTCTCCATAATTTATTTATTAATAATAAAATATTCTGAATTACACTCCATAAATGTTGACTCTACTGAGTCATCAATCCCTACTTAGGATTAATTTTAACATAATGTCTCGGAAATATAATAAAACAAATTACATAATTTTACAAAATTGGGGTATGTGACACATTTTATGAATAAAGTATCCTTACTTTGGCTGGTAACCAAAGACAATGAAAATATTTTACGTTAACAAATTGCTTAGGTGGTTACATTCAATTTTTTATTACACCTAACCTTTTATATCATGCTTAGAGTAGGAAAATAAGATCCTTAAAAGAGAGCATTTACTTTCTCCGTTTCTGTTTTGTACTTGGCTATAATAAAACTTTTCTTTCATTAATTAGCTACATTTATCTTGTTTAAATAAATCATCTTCGTGGTTCATTTGTATTTTATATAAAGCTTGTGCTACTGAGGTTTTCTTGTCAAGTTGAGATGTTTTTACAGGGTATATAAAATAGAGATTATGGTGTTCTTGTATCCTCTCCTTGCCCTATGACCAGATCAAGCACATGTCCCACAGTTGGAGCCAGATGTTACCACCTAAGTTGTACGTATTTGGTGTTATCAAGTGAGCTTGGTGAACTAGACAAATATGATTTGTTCAGACTTCAGAAGACCTTCATACTTGCTTCTAGGAAGTGTTTTTGTTACCTACCACATGTTCATACCCCCTTGGGGGAGTTGTAATAAAATGTTCTATCATGGTAGTATCTATAAGAGACTCAGTCTCCTGGACTCATTTGTCAATCCGATCAGCCCATAGTGTTTTTTCCCTTGGTTATTATTGGTTGTTGAATAAATGACTGATAATTTCTGAGTTTTCACTCAATACCTCCAAAGTTGGGGTGGTCGGCTTGAAATTTAGGCCTGTTGAGGTTATTAGAGTCTGTGTGTCAATGTATAAACATGCTAGGCATTATGGTCGAGTCATATGAACATGTGCTAAGTCCCCCTAGGTTTTGGTTTTTTAATTTTCAATTTTAATTTTTCCACAAAACTTAGGTTATTTTTTAATAGTCTAAACGGAAAAATTGGTCTTGTAATAAAAGTGGGGTTAAAAGTGAGTTTCAGTCATGGGGGTGCTCATTTTCTAACTCAAAGCACCTAGTAAACCCATAAAGCCACTTTTCCTAAGTTTTGAGTGATTTTTCCATCACTCAGGTAAGAAAATCTAAAAAAAAACAAATATTAATTGATTTAATTAAAAATTAATTAAATAATGGAGCAAATCCAAGTTCCTAAATCATTGGGATTTGCTCCGACTTGATTGAAATCAGTCTCATCAGCTTAGTATTGACCGAGAGTTATAATTCCTTGACTGAAGGCATTGATCAGGGCTGAAGAGGAGCTTAACTGACTCACACAGGTTTGAGGGTTGCGGCCTCTTTCTCTCTCCTCCACACATGTGGATCAATTTGGCAGTTGTTTGATGGGTGGGTTAGTTCACTGAGTGAGGTGTCACTCTGATTTGTAGTTCCAGTCCAGTAAGACTTAGTTCATCATCAGATCAGGCTCGGCTTAAGTCTCCATCAGCCGCAGTCTCTTCTTTATCAAGCATGCACCCCTCTTGGCTAGTCTGGCTATAAATTGAAGCTGCCATTCCCTTCTTGAAGCTAGTTTGAGTTGGATATAATAGGCTTGCTATTGTAATACTATTTTAATCTTTTCATTGTTGGAATAAAGAAGCTTTGGAGGCTAAATGGTGTAATTCTCTCATGTGTGTGGAATAAGCATTGTCTTGCGGCTATTGATGTTGTCAGTTTTTCTCTCAATTTATGCATCTGAACCTTATCTCACTTGAATGATTCAACTAAATCAATAGGACTATAGTTGGGCAAGTAAGATTAGTTGTTTTTCTGCATCTCATAGCATATGTTTTTGAAGATCTAGTTTATACCTGTTTAATAAGATTATTTGCATGTAATTCTTGTATCTTTTTCATATATATATATATATATATATATATATATATATATCCAGATCTCATAAGGTTTTGTGTTTAGCTTTCAGGTGGAAAGTTGGATGAAATGTGGATATATTTTGACTCCACTATACATCCTATATTTTTTTGAAGGCATTTCCCCTTTGTATTCCACTAACAATTTTCCCTTGTAGATCTATTCAACAACATGTCTTTCCCCTTCTCTTCCTCCAGTTTATTAAAACCAATCTTCCAGTTACTTGTTCGTCCTCTTATGATCATATCTACTTCTAAAAATTGCTTATACACTGTTAGATCTAGTTCCTAAGAGTATTGCATCTTATATCTAAATTTTCATAAAGAATATCATATTTTAAAGATAGATCTAGGTGAAAAAATTCCATTTTTGCAAGTAGCTAAATCATAGATCTAAATCTTGCTCATAATCTAGTTTATTTTTTTGTTCTTTAAAGATTTAAATTCTGCAAGAAAGTGCACATAATATTGGCTTCCCAAAAATAAATCCAATATCCCAAGGAAAGATTTCTTTCCTTGGTTCCCTTTTGCAAAACTAAATTGTTCTTTTTTTAACAATTTTGAACTTAGCCTTTTTTTCGGTAATTAATGTGGTGACCCAAGCACTTTTAAAGTTTTTTTGGGCATATTTTATTTTAATATCTTGCTTTTTTTTAGTAGGTTTAACAAAAAAGAGAACGATACTCTTCCCGTTTTCCGACTCTTGGGCGACCTAGAGCTTCCGAGAGGCTTTCCCAGTGATGTGCTTCCTTTTAGGCTTCTTGTAAGATTGTTGTAAGCCTTTGGATCCTAGATAACAAGGAATAAAGTGAAATTATCTTGATGATATTGTAATTTTTAATAATAAAAAAGAATCACTTCGAGTAGGCTCCTTTGAGCCCACTCCCCATCCCCCTTGGGGGGATCCGCATCCATTTCACTTTTTTGCATTTTTCCTATTTTTTTCTCTAAGTTAGTCTTGTCATGCAAGATTGTATACTTTGATCATATTTTTTATTATTCCATATTTTGAAATCAAATTAATACTAATACTTACCCGACGAATCCCCGATTGAACCGAAAGGTGAAAGAGGATCGTGGTACGATTAATAAAAAAACCTATGTTGTGTGTTTTTCCTTCTATTTTCATTGTTACTTTTCACAAGCAAGTAGTACAATTAACCCCTCCATGATTTCTTGATTGAGGTCCACTTGGACCGAAAGAGATTCCTGGAGGGTCTTTTTTTTAGCAAGAACACGCTCTTAAAATTTACTAAAATTTACAGGACTCTGGTGTGTATGCTTTGCACTTGGATGCAGTTCATCCGATTAGTCAAGCTGCATCGAAAGCAACACAAGTGACTAGAATAATGAGTCTTCACTTTCCCAATTAACCACTGCAAGTGAAAATCCAATGCCTCGATTAAACCATAAACGGTGGAAAAATACCCAAAGGAAGTGGAAACTACTGGACAGTCACCTCAATGCGTCGATCTCTGTTACATCCTAGTGGGTGTATTACAAACATAGTCTTAGAGACTCCATTCAGCCCACACATTCCTTGCAGGTAGCCGTAGCGGTTGTTACTTTTGGACATACTCCAAGTACCCCCGGGTATATCTGGAGTCCCCCCGTCTAATTTAATTCACTGATCTTTTCACATTAATTTAAAACGTACCAAGATACAATTTCACAACATTCACTCCAGCACTTGCAAGCACTCTTAATTACTTTCGACTCCATTTTAAAGGCACTGGTCAACTGTTTATTTCTTTCAATCTATACATGATTGGGTGTCATATTGTGCTTATTTGTGATTGTGTCATCCTATTATATTTTTTTAACAATTGTTAAATCAAAACTCTTAAAAAACTTACTCATTTAATATCATCATCATCTAAGTAACCAGCCTTAGTAACTCGTAGGGTCTACCCCCCTTGGATTCATTAGGATTTTGCCTAAACAGAGGAGTCAAGAACAAGGTGACAGCCTTGACTCGAGACTTTCCCCTAAGGACACATCGAGTGGCTTGAATATGTCTTCCACATTCCCACTAGGTGTGTGAAAGGCGGAAGCACTATGCAATTATTAAAAATGGGGACATTACATTCCTCCCCACCCAATATTGCTTGTCCTCAAGCAATTTAATATTTGTATGCTGCAATATTATTTCATATTCCCAAGTGTAATCCTCATTTGGTACTCCTTCCTTTGCACCAAGTGCTCTATTATGGTTTTGCTCATTAATTTTCTTTAGCTGCAATTTAGTAGTGGAACTCATGTACTGCAATTTTGTTTTTCCAAAAGTAAAGAGATGTGGATTGTGCATATTGATATATTATTTAACATCACCACTAATACCAAAAGGATTAATCAAATCCATAAAAATCAAATTTCTGCAAATAATCTTTACCTCCATATTTTGGAAACCTTTTCTGGACTTTCACCCATTTTTTGCTTCTGTATAATTCTTTGAACTTGGTACTGAGTTACCAAACTTTGAATTGCTTAATATTCCAACAAAATATCAGAGAGTAACCACCATTCTTGTTGCTTCACTACTCCGATTACAATCATCTTCTCAAGTGGTGAATGAATCTCCAATGCTGCCCCCAAAATTGAAATCAATGAGACCAAAAATGATCCCAGGGTCCCATATGATCCTGATACATGGATGGTGTGAAATGAATATGATGAGATGCCATGAACACCAATCATGTTAAAATTGAATCCATCTCTCTAAATTTACTCCACATAGGAAACATGAACACTGCTCTGCAAAGATGAACTCAAACAACTGAAGGTTGGTTTGCTTTCTCAAACCAACAATCAAACTGCTACTCCAAGTGAGATGAAACAAAGCAATTCTAGGATCCCATTGCTGGTATTGCACCCTTACAAACATCATGAATACAAAATATAGATCATGAAATTACATAACAACTTCATACATATGTACATCAAGAAGGTACCTGATAAAAGAATCATGAAAGTGCTTGTACATCCAAGTAAGTAGATCACCATGTGGCCCATACACACAAGCATAAAATGACCACTGAAATCTGCTCCAATGACATAGGTGAGGATCCCATGTCCCATAATTCTGCTCCAAAAATATATAATGTGCATCAATATAATCAGCCATGTGTTCTTTCATCCAATAAGTGAATGAATAACCTCCACCAAAATTTGAACGAAATAATGAGGACGAGAAACAAGGAGACTTCAAATGACTCAAAGAAGTCTCACCCATACATCCATGAATGAGAGAATCATAAATATAAAAAAAATTATGTGGCTGGAAACAAAAATGTTCTCCAATCATAAATCTATTCACCCCAGTGTTGGTTTAATTTCCTACATCATCAAATGAACCAAGTGTTGAGCAAGAAAAACCACGAGTCTTCAAGTGACTCAAATGCATATCATAGGTGCATCCATGTAGATGTGCATAATCATAAAGTAACAAAGGATGCTTTTGAAAATGCGAATAAGAATGTGCTCCAAACATGTTATCATAAAAACTAACTCTAGGAGTTACATACTCCTAATGTGGCCCCATCAAAAAGAACCCTTTCACCCATACTTCATTGCGACTAATGCTGAAAAACATGGAATTGTAGGATGTAGGAGAATGAACTAACTCACCCAAATGATCAAAAAATGCAGAAGTTTCATCATGTGAAGGATCCATATGGGTAGTATCATGCATCTCATTCAAAATTGTGAAACCTTTGTCATATATTGGTTTCAATGTAGAGGAATCATGCTCTTCTTTGAAAATTGCACAACCTTCATCAAGAGACAATTCAAGCTCCTCTTCCACCACATCAAGTGTTTGGATCTCTTCAAGTTCATCTTAAAAAACATCAAGCACTTTCAAATTTATACATTTCTCATGATCCACCATGTCATGATAATCCTCCAAGAAATCTACCATATGACAATCTAAAACATGGGAGGAAGAACAAGTATCTTGCAGCCTCTCTAGAAGTTGCTCGTTTTGAATTTGGAGATTATGAATATCCTCATTATTATTCAAGTATGCTTCATGTAAAAATTCATTAATCTCAACCAAATTGTTTCTATAAAAAACAAAAGACATGAAATTACCTTCAATGTTTCACAATTCTCTTTGAATCTTCTCCATGTCTTCAAGGAAGGATGGATCCTCTAATGAAGAAATTTTTCAACAAGAATTTGAAACCAAAGCTTGAGTGTCATGGAGTATTATAAGGGCCTCTTGGATCTTCTTTTCATTCATATTTAAGGACCCTTCAAGAAAATGAGGCTCTTGCAATGAACCTCCTCATCTTCTTCCTTATTTCTTGGACCAACTTCATGAAGCTCAAGTGGTGATGGGGAAGTTGATCTTGTTTCTTCTTCAACTGCTACAAGGTATTCATTTTCATGTTTACTAGAAATTTGGATTGGAGCAACATTTTGAAATCTGATCTCTATGTCACCAACATAACGTTTTGATAACCCATCAGTAGGTACTCCTTCATATTTCAAGCATCAATCAGTAGATGCTCTTTGTTTCATATCCAAGGTAGAATGTGTCTCAAAATGATCTTCATTATTTTCAATAGAAACTTCTTCATACTTATGTGATGTCTCTTTATCTTTTTTAGATTCAATTGGGAGTGAATTTTGATCATATTCATGTACTACTTCTTCAACTTCACCTATTTCAGAACTAGGTGGTCCATGGGTCTTCTCCTTTTGCTCCTTCAAGCAAGCTGATGCATTTTTCCCCTTGGTTTTCTTAAAATCAATATATTTTTTCCAACTTTGGATAGCCAAAAATTCGAATCCTTTCATAATTTTCTGGGTAATGTATTCAAGGATAGGTTCCATGATTTTTATTATCTCCTCACAATCATATGAGTTTCTCTTTTCATGCCTAGTCATAGTTTCCCCAAAAAATTGCCTTCTTCTCCTACTTTTTTTCCTCTTCAACCAAAGAACTTTTGATTTCAATATATAATGGTATTCCCTGAATTATTTTACTCATAAATATCATGCCACTTCAGGTTCCAATATCATGCTCTGATACCACTGTAATGTCTCTTTTTGAAATTTTATTAAATGACCAATTTTTCCACTTTTTCCCCAATTTCGACCTTAGCTAGTTTTGATGTCTAGACCTCCAAATTGAACCAAATGATCCCAAATTTTCTCAGAATGTACATGAATGATAATATAAATTAAATATTATATTCAGGGATGTTTTATGACCCCCCAATTAATTCTAAAAAGTTTTTAAATTTTCTGTTCAAAGAAGGAGTCTTTACTAGCAAATTGGGCCTCCAATTCCCCTTGGGTAATTGCCAGAAATGGATTCTCAAATGATCCCAAAGTCACTCCAATTGATGAAAATATTCAGGGTATGATTGGGGGGAATTTTTAATATCTAATATGCATAATGGTTCAGTTTATACAGGAATTTATGGCTCTCTCCCAAACAGCTCCCATATCACAATTTCAACCCTTGGGGAAAAGGCACCAAATCTTCTCCCAATGCAATTAAAATGAGTAAAATGGCTTCCTATGCTTAAGTGCTGAACATGAAAATTTTAATTTAAATTAATTATAGTAAATTCATCATAAATTTATCATATATACATTCTCCCATTCGAAATAATCAACAGTATCATAGCATACATCAATGTAGTGGGGAAATGGTCATTGTTTGCTCATTAATAATCACTTTTCCATACAACCATTTGATATGTATACCTAGTACTTTATGAGAATTAATTAAATATAATATTTATATTATTACAATTAGTAATGTACAATGAAAATCTTCTCCCAATTATAAATCATTAGCATTACAATGGTGCACAAAAAGATAGTGGGGAAATGGCACTATTTCTTCATTTTTTAACATTTTTACATGAAATATTTTGGAATTTTGACCTGAGATTATTCTGAACTTGAAATACAGAGAATTAAATTCAGATATTAAAATAATTGATCATTATAAGCTTCCCCAAATATATAAATAGCTCACCCAAAGCGCAACCCCTCCATGAGCAAGATTATGCCATAAAAACTGGAAATGGTTGAGAGAAAGTGCTGCAATAGAAGAATCCACAAGATTAATTGTATATTAAACCTAAAAATAAGAATCCATTAAATATCCATGAAATACCTGATTTTCCTCTCCAAACACCAACTTGGATGGGAATCTTTCACCCTCAAAATTGGCTGAGGCAAGAAAACTAGTCATCCACTGGCTCTCACAATTTACAAATGACAATTTCTAAAATGATAAAAATATATTCTATTGATTGATTCCTGTAATTTATAAACATACTTAGACTTATAAGGTTTCCAATCCATCCACAAACTCAATCCAAGTTGAATTAGGGTGTGTTCTCATGAATTAACATGTGCCCCCTCTTTCCTAGGCTTCCACCTTCCCCAAATTTGAGTAGGAGCCCATTGAGATTCCCAAAATCACATGAGAGCTATATTGGATGGTATATTTCGAACTGAAATGTCATATATGTCAGATCTCATCCTTCATATCTGACTTGTGTCATAACTGTCATAGAATATTCATCATTGGTGTCATAGATGTCATAAATGTAAGGGGAATCTAGCCAAGTGTCCATGAAACTCTCATTTGGCTCTTCCTATCCCCATGTAAGTTACAATTCATCTAAAATTGGATCTATGAAGTATATGGACATGTATATTAACCTTATAATCCATCCAAAAACATTAAGATTCCCATAGATTCGAGATTGTAAGAGGAGGATGCCATTTAACATATGAATTCTAGCTTGAGTGGGCCCCATAGTCTCCATGTGTCTCCATTCTCCATAGACATTTCATTTTTCACTTGAATTCATTTAATTAACTCCATTAAATAAATATTTATTCCTATTAATGTCTAAACACCATTTACTAGCTCCCTTATTAACTTCCCAATGATTCCACCCAATCTAGGGTACTAGTAGGATTGATGGAATTGTCCTACTATGCAATTATTAAAAATGGGGACATTACATTTTTCTATATCTGATCTAGTTCTTCATTCATGGATTCGACCCATTCATCACTTTTTTTGGCTTCTATAAATTCATTGGGTTCTACTATTGAAAGTAGGCCTTGTTCATCACCTGGTAGTTGTCTTCTTGTTTTGACTCCAGCATTTTTATCACCCATGATCTGTGACTCCAAATGATTCTTTTGTATCCTTCTAGATAGAGTTTTAGTATACGGTCTCATGGAATTATTCTTCATATTCCTATGTATCTTCCTTCTCTTTTTATTCTTCTTCGTTATGAATTCCCTCGTCCTTTTGCAAGTCATTTAAGTCATCATCACATGTATTTTCAATACTGTCAAGATTTTTCCCTTTCCTTGGTTTTATATCATCTACTTTCACATCAACACTTTCTATAATTTTATGTAACCTTTTATTGTAACACCTATATGCCTTTTTGGTGGATGAATATCCTATAAAGATTCCTTCATCAATCCTAGAGTCAAACTTTCCAAGGTTATCCTCATTTCTTTTGATGTAATAGTTACTACACACTTTAAAATATTTGACTGGGGATGGTCTTCCATACCACAATTCATATGTCTTATCCTTCTTCACTCTAAATTTCCATTTTTTAAGTATGTAGACCATTGTGTATACAACTTCTCTCCAAAATGAATTTGACAGCTTTGCTTCATTAAGCATTGTTCTGGCAGCTTCTTGGACTATTCTGTTTTTCCTCTCAACAACCCCATTCTGCTGAGGAGTCTTTGCAGCTGAAACATGTCTCTTAATTCCATGACCTTCACATAACTCATTGAATTCATTGGAAGTAAATTCTCCCCCATTATCTGATCTAAGACACTTGATTTTCATACCTGACTCATTTTTAGCCATTGCCTTGAAGATTTTAAATTTTTCAAAGGCTTCTGATTTTTCTTTGAGGAATGCCACCCAGGCCATCCTTGTGTAATCATCAATGAGAAACATGAAATAGTGATCTCCTTGCAAACTTTTAGTTCTGGTTGGTCCACAAAGGTTTGTGTGTATTATTTCCAGAGGGTGTGAGGTCATATATTCTTTTGTTTTAAAACTGGCTCTGGTTTGCTTCCCATGTTGACAATGTTTACATACAGAGTTTAAAGGAACTACAATTTTAGATAGATCTCTTACAATCTCCTACGTGCTTATTTTGGAAATATTGTCAAAACTTGTTATCCACCTGAATGGCACCTCTCCGTCTGAGTGCCGACATCCTTCATGTTGGCACACAAAAGGACATCTATGGATTGAGGGTTGCCCCAAACACTATAGATGGTCTCATTACAAAATACATTCCTCACCCATCCAGCTGGTTACTTTGACTTTTTAACTATGTCAAGTCATATCCGCGACCATATATATATGCAACTCATGGATCATCCGTGAGTGTCGGTTGTTGCAAGTCACGGATAGATGTATCCACGGGTTTCTCTTATAGCAACTCGCGGATCATACGAAGGTTTCTGGTCTTGATACCCGCGGATGTGTCCCTTTGATATTTAAAATACAAACATGTGATTACTTGAGATTAGTTAAGACATTTACCTTAATCTCCTTAACTGTCTCAACCTCCTCAACCTTCGAAACTGCCTTATTTCACCATGTATAAATACAGGCCTTGGGGAGGGTGTTTGATACATACACTTGGAGAGCAAACTTAAGCTGGTGGAGTTTATACAGAAGTCGTTGGAGCAGTGGAACTCAGAATCCTTTGGTTGCAGAGGAGTCCTTGTCTCAGGTGTTGGGTTGTAATCTGAACTTCCTCATTATTGTTAATAAAGAGAATCCTTGTTCCATATGTGTCTTGAATGTATTTCATGTATTGTGGTTTGATAAATGTTTATGTTTCAGCATCCTGTATATGATTTATCTAACCTATTTATATATATGAATCATCTTGCATTTGGAAGACTGAATCTTGACAGGTGAAGGAGAAAGCATCCCTGAAGACTTTAGAGGAGAAGCAGAGCAGAAGAGGACAAGCTAGGATCAACCGTCTTGTATCGGGTGAGTTTTTCCCGTCCTCCTATTTCCATTACTGCACACTAGAGTCAATTGTCTGCAAGTTAATTGAGTATGTTGGTAACCCCAGACCTTAGGTTATAAGGTGCATAATCCTGTACAACAGAACTGACGACTCTGCTGGGGAGCCCAGACTGCTGTAGGTTCTTTCTGTCACCCCTGACCAGTCTTTGCTTTGAAGTCTGTGTGTGATCTATTATCCTAGTTCATACTTGCCTCAGTATTTGAAAGTCTTTGGAATTTTTCTTGTTTTTGAGAAAAAAATTTATACCCATCCGCTAGTTGCTTTTCTACATAGTCGCAGATGCAAGTCTGCATACGCGGCTTGCTGTATTGAACAGTCGTGGATCATCCATGGGTTGCACTTATGTACAGTCGTGGATGTGCCTGGAAGTAAGGATTTTTTAAGTTAAGGTTTGCTTGTTCCTTTCTTTGTGTAATCCCTATTTCTGAGTTGATTTTCTTTATGAATGCTATGTATTTTGTCTGAATACCTTTGGTGATCACACTTTGTGCTTTTCTGAAAGCCCTTGGGTCTCTTTTGCTGGGATTATTTCCTTCTTGCATGCTGAAGTAGTTTGGCCTATTTGGGTCGTAGGTTAAAGTGTCTCTGTCCAAATCAGTGATCAGGGTCTTGGGCTCTGTTTTTCCAGTCTGTCTTTTGATAGTGGCTGGTTGTCACTTGCCTTCATAAGTTTACAGTGATTTTTGTCATTGTGTGCACTCAAGCTAGGGTTCCTAGCCTTCCTTTGTTGGTTGTCTTTTGGTTCTGTCAGCTTGTTTGCTTCAGTTTGTTGCTTTATACAATTTATTTAATTCAAGTTTGCTCAAGTACAGTGCATTGTAGGTGCATGGTAGAATTTTGAGTATTTTTAAAAGTGAAAAAAAAACATTGTTAAGCTTTTGCATTTTGTTTTTGCATAAGTAGTGTTTAGGGTGTGTGCAAGAAGTTGAGGGACCTTTTTGTGCACGTTAGATGCAATAGAAACCTGAAAAATCAGGCATCCCTCAACTTACTTGGATTTTTTGAGATACTTATGCAAAATATCTTGCATTGAGTAAAAAACATTAAATGTAGGAAATTGAATCACCTTTCCGAATATATAACTTTTATGTATCGAAAAGTTTCATAGCTATGTCAAATTTCATTTTTCCTAACAGGCACTTTTTATTTTTCAGGGAAATTTTAAGGTATATGTTTTTGTGGGTGCAGCCTCTGAGGGCCTAAATGATCGAATCAAGATACAAAAATTGACATACATGTAGAGAACCCATAGCACTAGTGCGGCACTATTTTTTGAAAATTAAATTAGTAATTTTATAATATTTTTATAATTGTCTAAGTGAGAAAACCTCAAAAATGGTACATGTTTTGTGGGTGCAGCCTTTGAAGGTCTTAACGCAAAAATCATGAAATGGGGTTTTGATAGAACGTAGAGGTTAGTGTCTTCTTGTGCACCATACAATTTTTGTTTGAAGTGATCAAGAATTGAAAAAGTTATAGAAGAAACACTAACAGTGTGTTTTTTGAGTTAAGGAGTGATGACAGAAGATAAATAAGAAAAAAATAGAAAAAATTATGTATTCTTGTTAAAATTTACATATTTAGAATCTGCAAAAAAAACCTTATCTGTTTCTAAAATCTCATAAAAAATGGAGGTGTGCAGCACCATCAGACGAACCGTTAAACACGAGCATATTGAAAATATGGATATAATGCTGAATTTGCCATGGTTTATCATACTCCAAGGCACAGGCATGTTAATCCGAAGCAAAGTACAAAGCAGACACATAGGAATAGGAATTCCACGAAATCATGGGTGGAGGCTCGGCCTTATCATTTGGAGGGAATAAAAATTCGAATTTAACAATACGCGCGCGCGATTTAACACTACAAAACGCGTGCGCGTTATATAAACACCAAACGCGAGCGCGTTATGTTCATATAAATCGCGTGCGCGATATGTTCTAAAAAACATGGCGCGTATTATTTGAATTAAAAAAAAAAAATCCCGCTCATAGAATTTAGAAACGCGCACGCGTTATAGTTAACAAAAATGCGAGCGCGTTATAGTGAACCAAAACGCGCACGCGTTATTGAAAACATAAAAAATATTTTTTAATAATTTAGAGGGGG
>LPNX011114920.1:11280-27588 GCA_001517045.1 Pseudotsuga menziesii
TCCCCAACTTGGGCCTCCACCACCTCAATCCTCCATCACTCCGATAGCAAGCTCACTAACAAAGGAAAGCTTGGGAAGAACACAACAGTGCTCCAAAGGGACAAAGGGATGCAGACTCAAGTATAGTTCTGGCAACAATGGACTATAGTTTCGGTACTCTCAATTCTCTCCTATTGTTTTCAATGTCTCAATGGTTCCTTATATAGCTTTCCAAAGTGATACTGAAAGGTCTAATCCGTGCGATATCAAGGCATATGGAAGGCCAGGAGTCATATGAGTCAGATTCAAGACAAGGAACAGTCCAACAGTTTTTGATTATGCACACATCCCGATATACGCGACTATATAGGGAATATCCGCGTATGTACACGGTTATCGGGGAAAAGGCCGCGTATATCATTTTTCTAATGTTTTTAGGGATGGTCAATGATACATCAAAAGAAAATAAATGGTCCATAGGGAATAATGAGTCTGCAGCAGGATAGGGGAAGGCCATACCATGTGTGATTCACCTAGTGTGGTGAAATCCACTATAACAATTTGTTCCTCGGGAAGTGCGGCGGTTCTACTCCCCTCGCCTTGCTCAAACTAGTGCTTTGTCCTTGCTTCTTCTTGTTGTTTGTCAAGCTCTGACTTCGTTGGAGTTGTCGATGATGCTTTGTCCTATGATTTATCCTCGTCTTCTGAATCCTTGGGAACTTCTTCATATTTTGGCATATTCGTCGATGGCCTGTCTTCTGGGTCCAAAAATTGGTCGTCACTAACTGAAACCTTCCATTGGTCGGGTTATTCCTCTATGATCGAATCCAGCTCCTCATCACTGAGCTTGTACTACATTGTCATCCACTACTTCTCTAGGTTGCATGCACCTGAATGAATATGGCCGCAGGTCTTATCGAAAGCCTTGCAATCCTTCGATACTTTCGTGCGACTTCCTCTATTAGTCGCGGGATATTTACTGCTTCTATTTGCAGCGCATCTAAGTAAATATAGAATTTGATGTTATTGGTTGTTTTCATTTCCTTGTTGTTTAGCGCCCACAAGTTTTTTTATCGCACTCCTCGACATACATTAACAACTTATGTCGCCATCGCTTGGTAGTGCATTGGTTCCATCCATCCAACCAGCGCGATCAATATTAAGATCCAGGAATATGTAAATGCCTTGCTAATTTCCTGTGCTAATACCGCGTCCTCCATTAGCTCGTTCAATAGAAAGAGTGACCAGTTCATATGCACTCCTACTGCACACTATTTTGCAGATTTGATGATCCCTGATGTGCATTAATGAGGTCTGTTACCAAAAATAATCACCTTCTGAAGACAGAAGTTGTTTCCCTAGCCTGAAACACTCAAAGCTAGAACAAAGGAGTTACAAAAAATAAAAGCACTTCCTGTAAGATCAAATAGATGCTCGGAATAGAATCTTTTACCTGTCATACACTGTAATATGTTGTCCTTTGGAGTGTTTAATCTCCACAGATTAACCTGCAAAAAACACACAACAAAGCATATACAAGATCAAAGTACCAAGTTCAACCTATGGCCCTATGACGGTGACTAAGGAGTTCAACAATGAAAGAAGTGATTCATACACAATATCATTCATGTGAAAATAACTTTTATTTGCATAAATGAAATAGAGAGAGAAATTATGACCGAAGCCTTAGTGTTGAGAAATCTCTTCTCAAGTAAATCTTTCTTCCAAAGCTTCAAACTTGTCTACCAAATGCTCACTATCCTTGGCTAGATTTGGCCATAGTTTTGATGCTGTAACATAATATTCCTCCCTTTAACCATGGGGGTGAGCCAATACTTATA
The DNA here is from genome assembly GCA_001517045.1 of Pseudotsuga menziesii. Classification (NCBI taxonomy): domain Eukaryota; kingdom Viridiplantae; phylum Streptophyta; class Pinopsida; order Pinales; family Pinaceae; genus Pseudotsuga; species Pseudotsuga menziesii. The sequence goes on from LPNX011114920.1 coordinate 13,101, forward strand.
GACATGGGAGGATAGGGAAGGTTGAGAATCTCATGGGTGAGGTGGAGGGGAGATCCTACATAGATGGATATCAAGCCCAGGTAGTCCAAGAGTCTAGGGATGAGGTTGCCACGAAGCCAAGCTTTGAGAAGCCTCTCAAAGATTCTTTTTTAATTTAACACCCTAGTTCTGACCCCCAATTGCATTAAATGATATATGATTTAAACAACGTATTAAATAATGGTGTGGATCTCAAGGCAAAGGTCCCACCACGAATTTAGTGTTTTATGTTTCGACAATTAAAATCGATGCCAACGGTTTATGTGCTAGCCAGGCACAATATGTCTTGAGACATCATGTAACTATGCGATTAATAAAAATACCACAACTAGATATGCGCCACAACGTTAAAGAGATGGGGGCATGATTTCACAAGGAATAGGGAGGGGGAAATATTCAAACCCTTGAGCCAATGGGGAAAATCCAAATATCAAAGGGAAAAGCCATAAAGTGGTCAACTACCCATTTTGTCCTTTTGTGCCCAGTCATCTAAAAGTGGTTGAAGAAGTTATTTCCTTGGGATGGGAAAAGTATGGAGGTCAAATTCGAATTTGGAAAACGTGCTTTTGACCCCTTAGGCAAGTAAATACTTGGAAATTCATGCCCACCCCATTATTCATCCATCATTTTTTCTCTCTCACGCAGCTGGAGCTCCTATGTGTTTTCCTTCACGATTTTTGCAGTTTTCTCCATTTCCTCCATGGTTGGAAATTTGTTTTGGTCTTGCTGAATGAATGTTTAGCAAGGATTTATGATTTGGGGTTGTTCAAAAACGTTTTTGTATTCCTCACGTAGCTGGAGCTTGCTGTGCATTTAACTCCATGTTTTTCTGTCTTTTCCTCATTTTCCCACACCCAGGATTTTGTTTTTGGTATTGTATAGTGAATGGGCAAGGGAGACCCACGAATTAGGTGTGAATAGAGGTCATTTTTTCCTTTCGAAGGCCATCAAACATTTTCTGAAATGATTTGGTTACTTGGGTTTTTTTTCCCCATTTTCCATTTTCGATTTTGGGTTCCCAGGGTGTTTTTGTCCATACCCAGAACTTGTATTTTGCTGAGAAGTGCATTCTTGGGTTGGTTTGGCTGAGTAAGTCCAAGGAACCCATATGTTAGTGGGATGGTTGTGTTTGGATGTGGTTATTGGATTGACTGTGGGTGTATGGTCTTGCTGTGTATGAGTCTTTGTTCCCTAGTTCCTTATGGAAATCATGCCCAACTCAGGGGTGGAAGTGGTGCTGAGAGATTGAGGAGCACACTGGCCTATGGTTGGGTGGAACGTTGCAGCAACGTAGCTAGTTGCGTGGAAGCTTATTTTCAAGATAAGTGTTTCCTTGTGTTTAACCTCTGCAATGTATTTGATTTGTAAATTATTCATGAACATGTGGAATGCTTGAACATGATGAATGTTGCTTGTTTTAATGAATTATATGAACATGTTGAATGAAATGTATTTGCTTCCACTGTAGATTGCATCATGCATCTGGAAATGTTTTATGTTCAATGCAATTTTTATTGTTTATATTCATGAGGGCTTATATTTCCCAATTAAATGATAGCAGTGTTGTTAGTCGCGAGGCTCTTGGAGGGGAGGGGACGTGACATTTTAGCTTTAGAACTCGAGCACCACTCTTTGTCAACTAAGACAAAACGTTACCCAAAGTGCACTGTAAATTGTATGAAGGCATGTGGTAGTTACAACACTTTTTGTTCAAGGAAAAAAGGCATTACACATAGGGGTAACACTCATTGTCCACAAGGAAAGTGCGGTGGCAGACAAAGGCATGAAATCACTGATCCTGGACTAATTACAACTTTACAACTTGAGGATTTGAGAAAATTTTGATGTTTGGTTCTCATAATATGTTGATGACGAGAAATGTGTGTAACGAGGTTGATTCTTCCTTACGATTTTAATTGTCAGAAATTTTGTTGTGATTTTGATTGCCTAATCATTGATTGTGTATATCACATAGGTTCTAGAATCATTTTCAACCCCGTATTTGTTTCTCAGCTTTGCTTTGCTGCAAATTTCTTGTCATTGTCCTTTCCCTAGAATTAATGCAATGGATCAACCCTTGCCTTGGGTAGTCTTGTGATCTGCAAAATCAGATTGATCGTAATCAATATTTCCATGGCCAACCATAAATGTCTTCCATGAGAGCAGGCCAATAGTTACTTGACGGACGTGTTCACTTATGTAGATATCCTGAAATGTGGCATGTGGATGATTGACAGGAGCCTGGACCATTGCGATCCCAATTCCCACTATGTCGGTTCCTTGTAATTGGGCTTTCTTCTCCATGTGTTATTTCCTCATACATTTCCCTCATGCATTCTCATAATCCAAATATGTCATGGTCGTCATATTGCAACTTCTGCAATCATGGCACTATATTGCTTGTCACGTCGACACCCTTTGGTGTAGCTGGCATCTTGATAGTATAGTCAACATTATTTCCATTTCATACTGCCAGAGTGCCTTCCTTCCTTGGAGGTACTTAACCTGGAATTTCTGTTACCATCGACCCTAGTTGTGTTCCCCTTGCTATTGTTTCATCTTCCACCAAGGCCGATGTGCCTGCTTCTCCTTCTGCTCTGTCCGCCCTTGTGGAGCTCCAGGTCATTTGGGTATTTTGTCCAGAGTTATTGGTCAACTGGAACTTCTCTTCTTTCGAACTGGCCACACTGGTGTAGACAAGATCTCAGTTCCTTCCTACACTATGGGTTTCCTCACCCTTAGTGTTTCCTATGTACTCATGTTCGAAATAATATGCGCCATGGATTCTTCGTCCCTTTGCTTCTATTCTTCTCTCTAACCCTTGTTCTCTAATTACACAATGGATCAAACATTTCCCCTTGACCTACTTTTATAGCGTCTCTCTAATGGATCTTTGAGCATCATTTCCAAATCCTTTGTTGATTGACCAAATCCTCCGATGATTTTGCAAATTCAGCGTACATAGTGGTCATTAAATGCGAGTCTTTCCAACTTGCATTGCCAACCTTCATGTCTTTACTGCCTCATTTATTGCTCAATTTGACAAGTTCACATGTCATTGGATGTCGAGAATATCCCCCCCTTTTGTCATTAAAGATTCTCCCCACCTTTTTTTTCTGAGGTTTCATTTAGTGGTGTCACGCCAAGTTATCTCTATAGTGTTGTGTGATTCACAAACTTGTTGTCATAAAGGATAACCATATTTCTGCACTTAAAATGTTTTGTCTTTGTGTGGTGATCGTGCCATGCCTTCTGTCGATCCTTCTCTACTTGTTGATGAAAACCTACAATGAAGTGGTCCTCTTCAAGTCATACTATCTGAGCCAATATTTTTTTTTTCAATTTCTCCTTCATTTCTCATTCCTGTCATTGTTGTTATGTGTAGAATATGGACAATATACTCCATGGGAATCATCACTTCTTGTCCACAAACCAACTTGAATGGTGTCTGACCTGTTAGTATTTTGCATGTCCTTCTATAGACCTAGAATATCACTGGTATTTTCAGATCCCAATCATCATGACTTGTGTTACATACCTTAGTAAGTCCATTTTCTAATATTTTGTTGAATGCTTCAACCGCTTCGTTTTCTTGTGGGTGATATGGAGTACTTCTTTTGTGTTATATTTGGAATTTTGTAGTCACCACTCTGATTATCTGGTATACAAAATGACTACCTTGATCACTCATTAGTATCTCAGACATCCAAATTGGGTGACCACATTGTCGAAAAGGAATCTTGTTGTTGTCACAGCTATGCAATCCTTCACTGACGATGCCTCAGCCCATATTTTTAGGTAGTTAGACATAATGATGATGTATCTTGCACATGTTCTTTTTCCTGGCCGGTTAATAGGTCCTACGAATTCTACAACCCATTTATCAAATGGTTGTAGAGTTACCTGAGGTACCAATGGCATCTCATCCCTGCGTGATGGTTTCCCCATTCTTTGACATATACCATATCTCCTAGAATAGTCTATTGCATATCCATGCACTATTGGCCACCATAATTCAGCTCTTAGTATATTCTTTGCGGTTGCACATCCTTCAGCTCTTAGTATCTTCTTTGCGGTTGCACATCCTCCATAATGTCCTCTTGCGACGCCATCATGGGCCTCTGCTAACACTCTTTCTTGTTCATGTGGAAGGACATATCGATGAAGAATTTCTTCCAGCCCCATTTTGTATAGTTGTCATGCAATTAGTTGAAAATCAACATCTCTAACAACTAACTGTTTCTTCTGATTGATAGTGAACTCCTCAGGGGCTTTCCTTGTTGCTAACAATTGAATAATTTGTTTGTAATGGTCGTCAACCATTTTGACTCTAAATAGTTTTGAATCAAGTAATCCGTCCTTGATGTTGTTTGGTTCTTCACTTGATTCTATCTCTGATAGGTGATTGGGCACTACTTTCAAACGTCCAAGTTTTACTATGATTTCGAAGTCGAATTCTTGGAACAATAGAAACCATAGACATATATTTCCCCCCAAAACAGGCTTATTGCCAAGTATTTCAATGATGAATGGTTGGTAAAAATATTGAAGTGACCTCCTAACAGATAGTGGAAGAATTTTTGTAACACATATACCATTGCCATCCCTTCTCTTTCTTTTGTCGTATAATTTTCATCCGTAGTGTACCGTAATTTCGACTCGCAAATGTGATCAGGTGGTCGATTGGTCCTTCTCCTGGTTGGGCTAATATCACTCCCAGTGCTACTGACAAAGCATCGACATGGACATGGATCTCCTTCATCTAATATGGAAAAATTAATATTGGTTTTCACGACCATTTTTTGATTTAGTATGTTGATACTTTTCTGGCACTCATCATTCCATTCAAATTTTGCATCTGTTTTCAGTAACTTCTCCATTGGTGTCGTGATCACTACATATCCCCTTATAAACTTCGTGTAGTACCTTGTGTGGCCCAATGTGGCCCACAACTTCTTCATTGTCGTTGGTACTGGTAGGTTGACAATGATTGCAATCTTGGTTGGGTCTACCAACATGCCTTCCTTGCATACAATGTGTCCCAATAGGATTCCAAATGGTGTGCAAAATATGCATTTCTTTAGATTCATCGAAATCTAATGTTGTCGATATATTTCCATCATCAATTGAAGGTTTGTAGTATGGTGTTTTACCAATCCATAGAAGGTCCATTCATCCATATAGACCACTAAGACCTTATGGATGAAATATTTGAAAGAAACAACAACTAACCTTGAAAATATCGTCGAAGCATTCTTGAGACCAAATGGCATCACCATGTTCTGAAAACATCCCCATTATCTTACAAATGTGGTTTTGTGTTGATATTTCTTTGCAATCCTTATCTGGTGGTATCCTGAAAATCCATCAGTGAATTAATAGAATTCTTGTCCTCCTACCCCTTCCAGTACTTCTTCGGTAAATGGCGTGGAAAACAGATCATGAAGACTTGCATCATTTAATTTCCTCATATCGATGCATATTCGGATTTCCCCGATTTTTTTGTTCTAAACAACCATCAGGCTGATCTATTATGATTCTTCGATGGGTTTGATAATCCCTGCATCCATCATCTGCTCTAATTTTTCCTTGATGCGTTCTTTGTATCTTGAATTCAATCTATATGGTCGTTGCTTTACTAGTTTCGCATCAGGTTTGAGAGGGATCTTCATTTCACACAAATCTATGGAAATGCCTTTCATCTTGGAAAATTTTGTCGAAAACAAGTCTTGAAAATAATGTGGTATATCGATGACCTTCCCTATTTTCGAGTCATCCCAATAGTCTTCATTACTAGCAAACTTTGGACTTTCCATTCTCCCAATGTTGACCTTCTTTATCTTTAGTGGTTGCTTGAATTTGTGGAATGGTACTTTAGGTGCTTCGATGTCACGACTTCCTTCTGAATATGGTATGTAGATGGCTCTTGGATCGTCCTCATCGGTAGGTTCTCACAACATGTTGTAACATTATATCATCATCTGTGTTGCAGGTGTCTAGTGTAGTCCCGTTGGTTGTTCAGTTGGAGCTATCTCCAACACTTTGTCGCGGATGTCCTCTAGCGCACTATGGATGCTTGTATTTTTGTCTATGAAACTGAAAGTATGACTGAAGCTAATAGTCATTTATTCCCATGTTGTTGTTTCTCATCGCATTTCTGCAGATACATACCAACTTCGTGGTGTTTCATCTAGCATATGGATGAACGCATGAACCCATTCCTCTTTTGGCCTCATTTTCCATTATGTTTGGCATGTTATCATGTGATTTCCTAGATCACTTCTTCCATTGTATTTTTTTCCTTTGTAGTATTCCTCCTCCCCGAATCAAAATTCCATCCATCGTCAGCATATTTTTTAGTTTGCTATTGATGTTTTGTGCAGAACCCACCATCTTGCTGGGTTAGCCTTAAGTGCTTCTCCTAGTTCCAACAAGCATTGTGGTTCTGATACTTTATCTTCGAATTCACTGATGAAGGCTACTAATTTAGGTAATCCTTCGTATGTTGGTAGATCATATACTTTTTCCGTTACCCATCTCAGTGGCTGAGTAATTAGTGCGCATTTTTTGATTGATTCTTCATGCAACTGGTTCTACCAATTTTCCATTGCTTTGTCAAAGTCTAAAGATGCAGAGGAGATACTGCACCATCCTAGTTCCCCATGATTAGTAGGATTGAAGTAGTATTCAAAGACATTGTAGGCATGATCCCAGCCTCCCGCAACTTTGTCTTTTATTTTTTCAACATATCGCTATCCTTCAAGGGGATCCAGAGGGGAAATGACCCTTGTGTCGTGATTCTCGAATGTCATTGACATTTTCTTGAAATTGATAACTGTAAGGTTTTCCATTGCCCAGTCGATTCCCAACAGTGCTGGGTATGGGATGGTATCATCAATGATCTCTATAACATAAAAATATGTGTATGTCTTCAATCCTTCTACTTCGACTAGTAGATGAGGCACTCGACCAATCGATGAAAATTATGCTTGATTTGTCAAGCAAATTTGTACTAGTGACCAGGCTAGCTTCGGTTTCCCCATCACTTCCCACATCAGATTGGTTAGGATGCTCACGTCTGACCCTAGATCTAAGATGATGGAATCAACCTCATATTCACTAATCCGGGCATTTGTTCTCATTTCCTTTCTTGTTTTCCTTGTCTGCAACAAGTTGAGAGGGCGATCTTGTCGTCCCTCTTCCTGTCGATACAAGATGCTGGAAGTTTCTGCTAAAGCGTCATGATCCTTAGCTAATTTCAGACAACTTTATAGAAAAATTTTGAGAGTACTAAACTTCCCTTGCAAGCTCAGTGAGTTTGTCAAATGAAAAATCGGTGGCATTTCATACACAGGTAACACTTACCATTGCTCTGGATCAACATATCTCTTGTATCGAAGAAGGCTTGTTTTTCGGATCCTACATCAAATTGTACTTTATTCTAAGCTATAGGGTGGACATTTGGTAGTGTCATGTCTTCTCTTTTCGTAGATCTTCCTCTTTTCACTTCGACGACGTTCGCTAGGATATTCCTTATTTCAGCTGATTTATTCTACACATTTGGACCAGGATTCTGAGCCTGATTTATATTCTGGTTCAGTTGTGGTTGTGGTGCACTCTTAGCCCGCCATTTCATAATTAGTTGTGGACAATATTTGATAGTGTGATCATATTTGTGACAGTAAGTATACTGAGATTTCAGATTCAAACAATCCCTCTGATAGGGTCTGATCACTCCTCAATTGTAACAGGTAACCGATACTTGACCTTGACCGAAATTTCCTTCGCGACCAAAGCATCCATTCCAGCCACCATAGAATCCTTCTCGGAGCTGTCCTTGCTGCTGATACGAAGGTTGGTTGTAATGTGGTTTATTAAATTGTTATTGTGGTTGATTATACTGCGGATGCGAATGATCATATTGTGGTTGCTATTGATTATATTGTGGTTTTGGTTAATTTTTTGAGGCTCTAATTGAGGTATCTTTGTGGGTCTTTTCTCTTCTCCTTTCATAAAGTATGTATCCATAGTTCTCTCTTGGAGCAAATCGTAAGTTCAACAACATTTTTCTCCATGAACCACTAACTAACATAAATTACAGAAAATATTGGTTGTATTCAACACAAATTTTTGTAAGTATACACATTCTTCTGACCGGTGCCCTCTTGTTAATTAATAAATTTAGCACCAAATAATTCCTCCTTGAATCGGTGGATTCGACGCCCTCGATTGTAAGTATTCGCAGAATTTGGGACACTGATCCTTATGATGTCCTTCATACCAACATCGAATGCACCATATCTATTTAGGGACCTCTTTCCCCTTCTTAATATACTATAGTTGGATGGTAAGGTTTTCCAATAATGACTAGATCTGGATCATGCCAATCCATGTTTTGCGATTGGTGAAGCCTCTAGTTTCATCGCAATTTCTAGGGCTTCCGCTTGAGATATGATCTTTTGTTGCATTAACGACATGTGAATGTGAGGCACCAAGGCCGCAATGTATGTCACTCATTTTGAAGCTAACCTTGGCCATCCGAGTTTTGAATATTTGATCTAATCCCACACCGATTTGTTGGGGAATTGCTTTATTTCCTTTAACTCCATAATATACTGCGATTCCGACTTTGGTTTCTTAAATTCATCAATCAGCCCCATCCTAATTTCTTCCAGAGTATTTTGTGGATTCTTGTCAATACTTGCACAAATTTCATATACCAATCCAATGGCCGACCTCTAAAGGTCGTCTCCAGTTGTCCTTTCTTGATATCCTCATCTTAGACTTGTTTCACTATCCATACTGCTTCCCACAAGAACCAGTAATGTTCTGGAACCTCAGAACAATTTCCTTGGAACAAAGGTAGCTTTACGTCATCACCCGCCATCTGGTTTTTCTACTGGTATTTGTCGACCCACTACTATTACCACTGTATTGACACGCAGGACAACCCTACAAAGAGCTTGTATTTCTTTCTACTAAGTTTGGCACGTTGCGTAGGGTCGTAGCTACATTGTAGCTCTGGGTTGGTAATTCCTCATATTCAGGGGTATCCTATTCATTCCCTTCATCACTATAGGGTCTCTTGGTTCCTTGTGGTCCTGTTTTATAGTTCTCTATTTCGATCGCACTAGGGATCTATTCCTCAGTCCTTCTTCTCTTCTCTGGATGGAATCTCACCCCACTTTGTGGGTGACCACACTCTTCTTTGAATTCCCTCTCAGCTTCGTCATGACTCACATCCATATACCCCACATTATTTCCTCAAACCCACATCTTCATGGTACCCATGACCTCTACACACCAGAGATTTACACATCAAAATTCATCTTTAGTCTCTCTTTTTCACAAATGAGCATCTTGATCCACAATTGTAATGACAATAGATATATCCCTATGGGTCCTTTATAAAATTCCCTTTATGCGTCATTATAGGATTTGATTGTATCGACATCGAACTTAGTTATATATCCTTCCAAAATGATGTTTATCCATACAACAAAAAATCTTGAAGCTTTTTTGTTGACCCTACACAACAGCTAGATTAGTTCTTGATTTCAGTGCTCAGGCTCCCCTCCTTGGAAATTATTCTTTTGAAAAGTGAGTTGCATCAACCATTCATATAATACTATCGAGAATTTGTAGAAAAATACTTCATGGATGTCATAATATATGTACTTTTCTAACCATTCCTTTGTCAACCATCTCGAGTTCTGTATTTCTTCAATGGAAAAATCTCAGGTGTTCTTATCAAACCAATCTTGGATTTCCGGTTTCATTGGATGCCACAATATGTCCTCTTCTTTTTCATACTATGGTCCCAGGAACAGAACCATTTGTTGACATAGAGCTATGTCTCTAGGGGTTCACTTCACACTTCTGTCAACAACCATTGACATAGACTGCTTAAACATCGACTCGAAAAGGATTTACCTTTTCCAATAACACTCGCAAAGCGAGTGCAATATCACCTGAGATGTTTAAGGGGAGCTGTAGGAACCACGTTTCTGTAGTGGGGAGGGGACATGCCTTACTTCATAACCATTTGCAACACAACCAAGAATCCATATTTATATCATACTATTATGCTACGTTAGTTGCATTAACCAATATTTAACCATTCACAGCATAACCAAAATTTCGAATTGCATTAACATGTATCTAACCAACTATGTGTCAACAAGCATTAAACCATTGCAAAACATCAGTCATAAGGGATAACGACAAAGACAATGCATAATTATCCTCATTCATAAAAGAGATTCACATCGGAGAATACTGAAAGAAGCTATCAGACAAAAAGATCAAATCCACGCCGAAACATCATATCATAATCCACAAATGTGAAATCATACACCGTTGAATACCACTAGATACTTTGAAAACTTTCTCAGATATTATGCGATGATAATTCAACATTGATTGATTCATCCTTGATGAAGATGATCTAAATGCTTACAAATCTATTTTTATTTATAGCCTCACTTGGTTGTTACAAAATGGTCCAATTGATCGACTACTAACTAACTTGACCAAACTTCCTTGTTTGTTGACTTATTTTCCCTTTGCGTGACCTCAATGGTAGATGAGCCTACCATTAATGCAGGGTGAGTTAACTACAAAAAAAATCAAGCAAAAGGCTAATAGGATCATATATGACTCAGTGAATGACAATCTCATGTCCATTATCACTAAATTGAAGACCACAAAGGAGTGTTTTGAAACAATAACAAACCTTTATGAGAAGAAGGTCCCTACTCAAGAGAGGGTTTTGAACAATAAGTTGTGCAACCTAAATATGGAAAAGGATGATACTGTGGCATCCCTATTCACAAATATTTCACAAGTGAAATATCAGCTTGCAACCATCGATTTGGTGACAGATGAGGATGACCTTCTTCAAACCACCATCAATGGGCTCCCTTCTTCATGGGAGACTTTCTTGGTTGTGGTAAATGGAAGAGAAGAGAATCCCAAATTTGAAATACTATAGCATGGTTGCATACAAGAAGAGGGGCGCATCCAAAGCAAGGTTGTATGCACTAAGGAGGAGGATCTTTCCCTCATGGAAAGAATGAAGAAAGGGAGGAGGCCATATGTTATATCTGATTTTACCACACTTGGTAGATCATGTCTTTATGGCCTTCCTTGTCCCTATGCAGACTCCTTGAACCCCGTTTGCTCAAAATAAACTTTCATGTTCCAAGAAATACCTTTAAAAATCCCTAATTATTGTTATATGCAGGTCACAAGCTTACATCCCATGTGTACATGTAGCTTGTCCCACTATGAGCCACGTACATTGGAAAATGTTCCAAAAAAAAAATATTTTGGAGTTTTCCTCAATGAGTCACGAATAACTTGACTATTGTCCTTACATATGCTTGGAAACACTCTGACTCGGCCCTTCACTTCCTATTGAAGGGCTATTTATTGAGCCTCTTGGATGCATTGAAGGAGGAAAACTTATGAGAGAAAGGAGACTATAGTGGATTTGTGCCCCATTAATACATGCTTGAGTCTAAATCCCTTTGTCCTTTTGAGCAGCCATTGATTCTGTTCCCAATATTGCCATTGTATTGTGAGATTTCCATTGATTTGGAGAATTGAAGTGGTGGAGGCCCAAGTGGAGGACTCGGTCTCTCGATTTTGATGAGGTGCCAACAGAGGTTGTCACTTGTATATATGTTTATAATTAATAGAAATATCCATTTATCATCCATTGTATGTGTCTAACTATGAATGTTCTTTATCCATGGATGTAGTTGATTCAATTTATACATGCTAGTTTTATATATGCTAGAGTAGATCTAACACTTAATATCTATCATGCTTATATCTATCATGCTTATCTATTTCATTGGTTTTGAAAATGGAATGTAGGTGCAAATGTGGTTGAAAAGATCAACTGGGGTCTACTACAACCTTTAGGAATAAGGTACACCTTCTATCCCTTAGTGTTAGCTTTGTTTATATCTATTGCATATGGAGATGGTGTAGCATCCCCAACATAAACAATACATCAGGAAATATTTTAATTAATCAAAAGAAACACAAACAAAGGGTTTGTTTCGATTGTCAAGATATTTTATTGATCATGCAAATAACCGTAAGTCAAGATGAAATATATGAGAAACTAAATCGGATCTACTTACTTGAATCCAGGGGAAACACACTTGGAGAATCAACTCCTCCCAGCCATAGGAGGCAGCAAATCAACGGTTTGCTTCGCTCCACCCCCGAGCTGGATCACCAACCATGCACCAAAACAGCAAGTAACTTCCTTGCGGCACTCAATCCTCAGAGTCCGTAACAAGTTACAACAAGAAAACTTCCACGCGGCACTCTCTCTCAGAGTCCGTAACAAGCTAAGCGATGGACTTATGAATCGGGAGAAACACTCAACACATGCATTCACATCAAAGTTTCTCCATGCACAACACGGCATCCTGTGCTATTCCAGTGCACTCATATATATAGCTTTTTCCCAGGTCTTATGCCATCCCAATCAAATCTCCAATCAGATCTCTAAATCCCTATGATTTAGGATCTTGTCTGGTTGTTGAGTTTTGGATTGGATTTGATTGGTATCAATCAGTCTAGCTTGCTTACACATGTTCTTTGGTGCCATGGTTGGTGTCCCCTCATGTAGTTGAGTTCTCCAAGTGTCATTTTCTTTATTAATAAATAAATAAAATGTTTGTTTGTGCAAATGTTATTTCAGTCTTTGAGTTTTTATAACTCATTAAAAATAATAAATTTTCAAAACATGAAAAATAAAAGTAATGTCATGGGGGTATTACATTTCTCCCCCCCTTATTTTTAACACCGTCCTCGGTGTTCTTTTTATTCTGAGCTCCCTTGATCATTTTGGAATATGGAGGGATATGCTTCCCTCATTTTATCCTCCATTTCCCAAGTTGCCTCTTCAGGGCTGAAGTGCTTCCATTGCACTTTTATTTGAACGATGGCTCGATTCCGGAGAATATGTTCCTTCCTGTCTAGAATGCATAAAGGTTCGATCTGGAACTCGCCCTCAGGTTCTACCTGAATCACATTCCAGTCAATTATATGAGTAGCATCATGTATATATTTTTTTAACCATGAAACATGAAATACATCGTGCACTTTTATATTAGGCAGAAGTGCAAGTTGATAGGCTACTGGCCCTATCTTAGCTAACACTTCATAAGGTCCACAATACCTTGGTTCCAGCTTGGAACATCTTCCCAAAATCAAAGAACTCTTCTTCGACTTTACCTTCAGATATACGTGATCCCAACGTTGAACTCTCTTGGAGTTCGTTTTAATCTGCGTAATTTTTTATTTTTTTTTAAATTTTTTTAATTTTTTAGCCAATCCTGGGAAACTTTTACGTTTTGTTGAACTCCCGTGACAATCTCTATAGGGTAGTGCAATCAAGCATGCTTCAATGCATACATTTTTTCTTGTAACCATACTCTTTCATCTTCCACATACAAGAAGACAAACATGTCAATCATTATCTTAAGATTCTAAACATTTTAGATATCACCCAAGCAGATATCAACATCTTACTAATATTGAGAACACGCTTATTATTTCTTCTTCATAACATTATAGGTTCCAGCTTAGTTAAGGCCTTATATAAAAAAAGTCAAATACATCACATTGCCTAGCTTCAGACTCAACTCCACTCTTCATGCATTTATCTAAATATATTACTTTCAACTAAATGTATCTACAGCGATTTATATCCTCTTTTCAATATCTATAATATACCCAGAGTATGAGTATTTACCAATGCCTAAAAATGTTTTTCATTATTTATCCATTTTCCATTTATCTAATGTGAGCATTTACTAATCAAATGGATATGCTGAACTTTATTTGCTTTGATGTACCAAATTGATATAAAGAAATTATATGGTGTTATAATTTTATTTGAAATGTGTATGCCCATACTGTACATAGCTTCACTGAAAGGTGTTAGTCATCGAGGCGGAACGTGTAATCTATGAAATAAACATAACCCAATGTATTTCAATCCTTCCTAAGGTTAATAGTTAACACATTAGGTGGATACCTTAATCAACGATTCTAGCCTTTGTGCCACGTTCGACTATATAACATGTTATAACACTAAATAACCAAATCTTCATTTGAATTTGAAACGTTCATATGGGACATTCAACAATTCACAACATTCGATCATCAGTTAAATCCAACAAGATACATAAGATAAATACATCAAGAGCATAAAAGATCGAGACAAATGTACGTGGTTCACCCAATCCATGGGTTACGTCCACCAAAACTGTCACATCGTGTAATATTTATTACAAAAGGGTTACAATCCGCAACATCAATATCGCCATACTTTCTTTTGTTCTTCTCATAAACTCTCTCACCGAGAGTATTTCTAACCTATTCAAACTTAAAGAGATTTTATATAAATTATATATATCCA
>LPNX011114920.1:28681-56581 GCA_001517045.1 Pseudotsuga menziesii
GTATATACAACATTATATATAACCTCTTTAATACATATAAAGTGTCTTTATTATAAATAAAACATTATATGATATATTATATAAAACATATATATATATATAAACCTTAAGTAACAGCATCTTTATCATCCTTTTGAGATCTATCAGATATTATATATCTATAAAACTTCATATATAAACATCTTTACTTGTATATAAAACATTATATATAACCTCTTTAATACATATAAAGCATCTTTATTATAAAAAAACATTATATGTCCGCATTTTAGTTTCTTTTGAGATCCATAAAACATTATATATAAAACCTTTAATATATAATATCATAGTGGGAGTTCTTCTCTTACTCAATTAATCTCTCAAAATAAACTATAATCCCATTTCCAACCGATAAAGGATGCACCCATTTGGCATTAGATTCTTAGAAGATAAGGCAACGTGTTTTTTTTCTATATTGAAAAGCCATACTGGGTGAAGGAAAGGTTTTGTTGACTGAAAGTCTTAATATAATCACTGTATCTAAGTTGTACGATATTTATCCTTTGCTAAAGGATTTCAAAATGATGGCTAGCAAGGATAGCTCAAATAGCCAAAGCGATGAAACTTTAAGAAAAAGCTAAGAAGGAGAAATCTTTTCAAAATGAGCAAATCATATCAACTGTCGATATTCACACACCGACATCAATAATTGCAACGGTTGTAGGATGATTATTCTTTCGATGATTTGCTAAACAGAAAACTACAAAAGAAATATGCACATGTTAGTTGTGGATTTTGCAACTTGCGTAATATGCAATTCTATATGCATAGTATTTTGAAAAACCTTCGACATTTACACCATATATTGAAAAATAGTAAGTTTGGATTTGGACTCAATATTAACACATCCTCTATATATTAATTACTCAGTTTTATTTGCAAAATCTAAAGAAAGGAGAAATATAATTTCAAGAGCTACAACCAAAATCTGATTTCTAAGTCTAAACTTTGATACAGGGTGCTTTGATTGCATTTTCCTCCGATACAAAGAATTTGTATTCTTTTAACAAGAGGTACGCATTGAGTCTACCTTCCCCAATTTCTTAATGGAACGAAAATGTGACCTTGCGAATAATCCAACTACACAGGTTCATACACATATCAGAATACACATCCATGGTTTACTCTCTTGGATAGAACGCAGTCTAAGGTTTATCTGGATCTGAAATGCAATCCAAAAAAAACCAATAGGTGAGTGCTAGATCTATACTTAGACAGAGCGGCTTTCTACAAGTTAGAACCTCGAAGGTTATATTGATACCCACGGCAAGCATGCAGTCATGTATCATTTTACCTATGGGAATATCTATGTAACAACTCAAAAACCTGAAATTTGTATAAACGCCTAATAGATGCAGAAGACTTCGATCTACAGATCTCAGGTAGAGGTCCTCAATAGATCTAGTTTGAATTTAACACATACAGGAAATTCTGAACCAACATGCAAAAACTTAAAATAGATCTAATTTAAATTTAAAAAGTGACGGCAATTCCAAACCAAACCCAGAATTATCCATCTAGTTCCATACAAAACATAGAGGCGATTCTACACCAATACGCAGAGATATACTTACGGATCTAGTTTTGAGATCATAAC
Organism: Pseudotsuga menziesii; assembly: GCA_001517045.1. NCBI lineage: Eukaryota > Viridiplantae > Streptophyta > Pinopsida > Pinales > Pinaceae > Pseudotsuga > Pseudotsuga menziesii. The sequence goes on from LPNX011114920.1 coordinate 30,318, forward strand.
TTAAAGGTATTTCCAACCAACACAGAGGTATATTGTAGACCTAGTTTGAAATCAAAATTGAAGGTGATGGGTGAAGAAATACGGCTATTCAGGAACCCATAACAACTTATACTACTCTTATGGAGTTCTAAGCAGACTATGGCAAATCAACATATATTTTAGGGTAGATTCTTAAGTTCATGCATGCATCAACACCTAACTATGAATTTTTGCATATTTATATCATACCTTCTTTGAAGATAAACGAATCGTGCGCAGAGGCTAGTTCGCGTAGCAGAGGCTAGTTCGCGTAGCAGCACCTATCCCCATGTAGATCCAGTTACATGACTCTTTACTTGAAAAAAAATATCCATGATTGAGAGCCGAGGATTGAGAGTCAGGCTCTGGTTATCTCGCTCACCGTCCTTTCAGCCAAGAAAACAGTGATTTTCCCTAAGGAGCGTCCCTTGTGAAAGTATCTCCCCCTTAGCTCCAAAAATCACCAAAGGAAAATCTACCATTCCTTTCTTCAACCAACACTCTAATTTTTCCCAAATGGAAAAATGAAATTCCCCACGCATTCCCATAGATTAACAAGATAACCAAATCAATTAAAGGAAGCACAATTTTGTAGAAGTACAAAAGTTCCTGCTTCCATTTTTTTTACAGTCAAACGTAACCCATTTCAATGGATGGAACAGATTGGAGGACATTGATTCCCATTCACATTCTTACAGAGTCATAAAAGACACAATTGTATAAATTAACTATCTCATATCCCCATATTGGAGTGGTTTACAATTTATTTTAACCTCGGTGACAACAGAAAACGCAGCTTGCCACAAAACCCCCATTGCAAGTGCAAAACTCCATCCGAACAAATTAGAAATCTATGCCAAAATATCTATCAATTCCAATTTCAGCACAGAGTATCACACTGACATCTAACAGAATCAGAAAATCTTACAAAAATCATAAACCTCAAATTAAACTATATAAAGCCTAAAAAAATAAGCAAACCCTTTAAACAAATAATAAGCTTATGGTCCTAGTGTTTGAACCATGCTCTAATACCATATGTAACATCCCCAGCATAAAAATACATCAGGAAGGATTTTAATTAATCAAAAGAAACACAAACAAAGGGTTTGTTTCGATTGTCGAGATATTTTATTGATAATGCAAATAACCATAAGTCAAGCCGAAATATATGAGAAACTAAATCAGATCTACTTAATTGAATCCAGGGAAAACACACTTGGAGAATCAACTCCTCCCAACCATAGGAGGCAGCAACTCAATGGTTTGCTCCGCTCCACCCTCGAGCTGGATCACCAACCATGCACCAAAATAGCAAGTAACTTCCTCGTGGCACTCAATCCTTAGAGTCTGTAACAAGTTACAACAAGAAAACTTCCACGTGGCACTCTCTCTTAGAGTCTGTAACAAGCTAAGCGATGGACTTATGAAACAGGAGAAACACTCAACACATGCATTCACAGCAAAGTTTCTCCATGCACAACACGGCGTCCCGTGCTATTCCAGTGCACTCATATATATAGATTTTTCTTAGGTCTTATGCCATCCCAATCAAATCTCCAATCAGATCTCTAAATCCCTATGATTTAGGATCTTGTCTGGTTGTTGAATTTTGGATTGGATTTGATTGGTATCAATCAATCTAGCTTGCTTACACATGTTCTTTGGTGCCATGGTTGGTGTCCCCTCATGTAGTTGAGTTCTCCAAGTGTCATTTTCTTTAGTAATAAATAAATAAAATGTTTGTTTGTGCAAACGTTATTTCAGTCTTTGAGTTTTTATAACTCATTAAAAATAATAATTTTTCAAAACATGAAAAATAAAAGTAATGTCATGGGGGTATTACAGATGGATTGATTTCTGGTGTCATACAGTCGTATTTTGTGTCTTGAGCTGCCGATACATAGTTGTTAAAGCTCCCGATCGCCGATGGTTTCATGATTACCGGGACCCATAGTTGGTCTGTCACCTGCCGTTGTGGCTTTCTAGTGAACTATCCTGCCAATGCATTAGTGGCTCCAATCTTCGACGCTTAACTATCTGCGGTTTTTAGTGTTCAGGAGTGCCGACACTGCGGAAGTGTTGAAGTTTAAATCACGACGCATAGTGCTTAGTGTTTTCGACGCTGACAGTTTTTATTTGACGGCGGAACCCTTAGTCTATATGTCTTCCACTGTTGCGGCTGCTTAGTGAACTAACCATCCGACATACAATCCTTCCTCTCGCTGATGCCGATGTGTTTAGTGGATAGTGGTTCCAATTTTCGATACGACAGCCTTTAGTGCTTTATATCGCCAACAATGCAGAGATGCTTAGTTTTAAAGTCACTGATCTACAGCGCTTAGAGTCTCTGATCGTCGATGGTTATGTTATCACGAGGTCCGCAGTTGGTTTGTGGCCTGTCATTGCGGCTGCCAATGGACTGTCCAATCGTAGCTTTAGAGCCTCCGATCGCTGAAGTTTTTTTTTTTGTCGCAGAACCCGAATTCAGTATATTTTCTGCCATTGCGGCTATCTTGTAAACTATCCTGCTGATGCATTAGTGGTTCCGACCGCCGAAAGGTGTTTTTACCGCTGATAAGTTTTTTCCCACTGTTTTGTGTGCTTTTACTCTTCTTTATGGGATGGCAGGGGTTTTTCCATGGGTTCTGGTCGAGTCAAGGTTTCTTCTGAGATGAAGAGCGTAGTCTAGGGTTCAGTGTTTTGAGGATTGGCAGTTACATTGTTATGCTTCATGCTTTCATTAGAGGATTTCGAGTTAGTCCAGTTGTGGCCTGGATGGAGATGAAAAGTCTGTTCTATCGGGCTTGTGATTTTAGTTTTGGACAGTGGGCTTAGAGGATTTTTAGACCCAGCTTGCAGGATTTTCTTTGCCTTATCATGCTTTCCTTTCAGGCATTAATACTATGTATACTTTATTTTACATAATGCATATGGAGGAGGTAAATATACTGATACAATTTTTTTTGTTATGTTTAGGATAGGGTGATTGCTGCTGCAAAGAAGACATATATAAAATACAAAGCAGAAGAGAGTTGGCTGAAGAATGGAATAAGAGAAAGAAAAAAGAAGAAGTAGAGATGAAGAAAAGAGAAGAAGAAAGTGAGGATCTAAGATCAACAGGATCTAAAAAAGACCTATGAATTATTGATCAGAATCGATAGCGGCAGAGGCCCAGGCATGGGAAAAGTTCATTAATGACCAAGCGGGCCCCTCTTCATGACGTGTTCTATTATTTTTTGTTTTAAATGTAATATATTGTATAAAATTATGAGCACTCACTACAAGACAAAATTTTGGGATTGAAACGTTAGGGAAGCCCAAAGGTTTTGCTTTTTTGTATAAATATAGCAGAGCTTAGATAGAGAAAGGGACTTTTTCCCAGATAGATTTGTGAGGGTATGTTGTAAGAAGAACTATTTCCTTTTGCAATAAAGAATTACAAGTTTCCTGCTGGAGAAAGCTTGGTGGAATGTTTCAAATGCTTTGCTATGGATCAGTTGAATGTGAACTACTTCATTTTCAGCTTATGTCCATTAACTGTGAGATCATTCTAACTCTTTGAACCTATGTTCATTTATGAATGCACTCTAGTCTATTCTGTGAAATTTCCACTGTGAGTAATGAAGGTTCTCATAAACAATAAGCTATCTTGTTGTTCATATATCTATTAATGTTCATGTGTTCTGAAATAAGTAACAACTATCTTTGATTTTTCTTAATGCATGCGCAGAAATACATTACTCATTGATAACTGATAATTTTGATCCCCAGGAATAGGTTAGAAAGTTAGTTTTAGTTTCTTGTTGTGTGTGATTTAGATGCAAGAGAGTTAAGACGAGAGGTAAGAACTTGCGCATCACATTGTGACGCTCCTTGTTATCTCTATCACTCTGCATTTTTAGATAGGCACTTGCACATCATACTTAAACACAAAAAACTAAAAATATATACGGTGGACATGGCCATAACTGGTAAAACCTTTTAATTTGTTGCTTGAACTATGGTAGTCGGATCGTAAACTGGACGGATTCCCCATACCAAACAATAACGGGCTAGTTGGGAACGTTTATTGGGGAGAATCCCTGACTGTTGTTACCTGCGATTTTCTAGGCCTCAACAGGATGTAAGGCACATTCCTGCTATCAAAATAAATTTGATCTCAACATGGCAGTTGGGAGATAGCGGTTGTTTGTCTATGTTTGGAGAAACGTGGTGGAAGATCACTAAAGGATCAATGGTAATTGCAAAAGGAGATAGGATAGGTACGTTATATTTATGTCCTCATAATACTTATTATTCTATCTCTGTTGCTTCCACAGAAATAGGTGCGGCGTTGTGGCATCATAAGCTTGGCCACATGAGGGAGAAGGGGATGCAGATTCTCCACTCAAGGAAACTGCTTCCTAATCTAAAGTAGGTAAGTTTGGAATTCTGTGAGAACTGTGTTTATGGAAAATAGAAGAGAGTTAGATTTCTCAGGGTTGGGAAACAAAAGAAGAGTGAAAAGTTAAAGCTTGTCCATACAAATGTATGGGGACCAACTCAGGTACAATATCTTGGTGGCTCTCATTATTATGTTACTTTTATTGATGATGCAACTAGAAAAATTTGGGTTTATTGCATTAGACAAAAATCTGATGTGTTTGATACTTTTAAGAAGTGGAAAGCTTTGGCTGAGAATGAGACAGGAAAAAGGTTGAAATGTCTCAGATCTGATAATGGAGGGGAGTACTGCAGCAAGGAGTTTGATAGTTACTTTTCACACAATGGGATTCATAGAGAGAAGACACTCCCTGGAACACCCCAAGAAAATGGTGTGTCATAAAGGATGAAAAGAACGATCATGGAGTGTGCAAGGTGTATGATATTGCATGCAGGGTTTCCCTTACAGTTTTGGGCTGATGCTGTAAACACTGCTATTTATTTGATAAATAGAGGGCCTTCAAGCGCTTTGGATGGTGGCATTCCAGAGGAGGCATGGATAGGAAAACAGGTAAAATACTCATTTCTGAGAACTTTTGGTTGTGAAGCATTTGTCCATATTGATAAATATGATAGAACAAAGCTTGAGGCTAAATCCAAGAAATGTACCTTTATTGGTACGGGGTTGATGATTTTGGTTATCGCTTATGGGATCTTAAAAATTGCACAATCATTAGGAGTAGAGATGTAGTATTCAATGAAAAGGTCATGTACAAATATCAGTTGCAGGGAAAGAAATAAGAAAAGGATAACGCAGCGTACACAGTGCTTGATGAAATCAAAGAAAATGAAGTTCCAAAAGCACCAGAAATTCAAGAGCAACAGCAGGTACTTGAAACCCCTTCAACTGTAAGAAAGTATACCAGGTTAAGCAGACCCCCTGAACGATTCTCTCCTTCACTATATTATTTATTGATGACTGATTCTGGTGAACTAGAATGTTTTGAAGAAGCAATGCAGGTAGAAACTAGAAAGAAGTTAGAGTAGGGCATGGATGAGGAGATGGACTCATTGGTAATAAACCAGACTTGGGATATGGTTAAGTTTCCTACAGAAAAAGGGCATTGCAGAATAAATGGGTTTACAGGTTGAAGGAAGAAGATGGAGGAAAGAAGCGGTACAAGGCTAGACTTGTTGTAAAGGGGTTTGCACAAAAGAAAGGTAAAGACTTTGATGAAATATTTTCTCCTGTTGTTAAAATGACTTCAATTAGAACTATTTTAAGTCTAGTGGTGGTAGAATATTTGCATCTTGAACAGCTAGATGTAAAAATGTCCTTTCTCCATGGGGATTTGGAGTAAGATATTTATATGCAACAACCATAAGGGTATGAGGTAAAAAGGAAGGATAATTTGGTTTACAGGTTGAAGAAGAGCTTGTATGGCCTGAAGCAAGCTCCAAGGCAGTGGTATTTAAAATTTGATAAGTTTATGACAGAACAAGGTTATGATAGATGTCATTATGACCATTGTGTTTATTTCAAGAAGCTAGATAACATAAGATATATTATCTTGTTATTTTATGTGAATGACATGCTTGTTGCAGGGTCTAACATGCAGGATATAAATGTGCTCAAAATAAAACTAGCTAAATCATTTGTGATGAAGGATTTGGGTACTGCAAAGCAAATCCTTGGTATGAGAATAACCAGAGACAGGAAAAATCACAAATTGACATTGTCTCAAGGTGAGTACATAGAAAAGGTGTTGCAGAGGTTTAGAATGCAGAATGCAAAACCAGTCAGTACACCTTTGGCGAGCCATTTCAAACTAAGCAAGGATGTGTGTCCAGAGACACAGGAAGAGATAGATTACATGTCCAAGATTCCCCATTCATCAGTGGTTGGGAGCTTGATGTATGCCATGGTGTGCATAAGACCAGATATTGCACATGCAGTGGGAGTTGTGAGCAGGTATATGAATAATCCAGGTAAAGAGAATTGGATAGCAGTACAGTGGATTCTCAAGTATTTGAGAGGTACCACTTCTCATGCATTATGTTTTGGAGGTTTAGACACTGTTCTACAGGGATATGTTGATGCAGATATGGCTGGTGATAAAGACAGCAGGAGGAGCACCACAGTGTATGTGTTTACTGTAGGTGGAATAGCAGTAAGTTGGATTTCAAAACTGCAACAGGTTGTTGCACTTTCAACAATGGAAGCAGAGTATGTTGTTGCTACAGAGGCTAGTAAGGAGATGATTTTGTTGCAGAGGTTCATGGAAGAATTGCGTAAGAAGCAAGAGAATAGTAGGCTGTATAGTGACAGCTAGAGTGTCATTCATCTTGCAAAGAACTCAACCTTTCATTCGAGTACTAAACATATACAACTCAAGTACCACTTCATAAGATTTGTTCTAGATGAAGAACTGTTAAAACTAGAAAAGATACACACTAGCCAGAATTCTGCAGACATGTTGACAAAGGGAGTAACCAGAGAGAAACTGAGTTCTTGCTCAGTTTCTGTTGGCCTTCAAGCATGAAGGTGAAAATAATAAATTTTCCAAGTCCAAGGTCTAGAGCATAGTCCAACAAGTGCAGTAGCGGTGGAGTTGTTGTGATCAGTCTCCAAGTGGGAGATTGTTGGTTGTGGAGCCTAATCTTCCAGATCCAGAGATAGTATTCAGTTGTGATTGTAACCCAGGAGTACTGTACACTCATTACCCTTTTCTTGGGGTTCGGGGGTTCAGGGGCAGCACTCTCGAGAAATGGGGGTTTGGGGGCGGAGCCCCTGAGAAATTTTTTTGGGATGTGTGTTGGCCAACATTATTACGGACCCATGATATTAGGTTAACCCTAGAATTTTCCCATTGTATTTTCCCTATAAAAGAAAGCATTGTAAAATGACTGAGTATGGTATTGTATTGTATTGGAAGAGAGACTGTGAGAGCGTGAAGAGGAATTCCAACGGTTTTGCCGTAGGGTGTATCCCTTCATCTTTCTGGACTGTAATAAAAGGACTGGAAATTTCTTTGTGGACGTAGCCCATTGTTTGCGTGAACCACGTTATATCTGTGTCTTTCTGTAATGTTTTAATGTGTTTTGCATCTTGTTTATTGATTTAACTGTATATCTGTTATTGCTCTGCGGTCCTATTTTCTAATAAGTGCATTAGACCTTTTTATCTCTGTGTCTTGCATGGCTTATGTTTGATACTTGTTGTAGGGTCTGGGAGTTATAGAGTCTTTTTATTGCATTTTCATATCATTCATTATAAAAATACAAAAATATTTTATCTTTAGAATGTTTTTGTATTGTTCATTTGCATGAAAATAGTACTTGCATTAGATTTTCTTAGTTGAATAGTGATCGAGATTTCATATAGGAATGGATTCATTGGAATTTGAAGAGGAATTTATGCATCTCATGTAGCGGCGTACCCATTTTTCATATTCAACGATAAAATGCACTCAACATTGTTTGTTAGGTGTGAATATTTATTTCATTGTTGAGTAATAACATCACTAGTTGCATGATCATTTCCTTTGAGTAATCATATCCCTTAAAATGAACGCTTAACTTAAAATTGATTTCACATTTTTATTTGATAGAGGTGCACCAACAAGACTAGGTTGTAGACTCTTGGAATAGGGTGTCATGAGTAATTTTTTCCAAGACTACACAATAAAAAATTTAGGTGTCTGTCCAGGTGAAAAGAGAAATCCTTGATATAATTAGTGTTCTCAAGATGCTCCTCTTACACAGGAGTTAAGTATGAGGCAGTGTGCCCGTTTGTGGTGGGGATAGCCCCTTTCCACTCTCTGTGCAGCGCTAGATATATTTCGAAGATCTTATTCATATCTGGGGACTTTTGAGGTACCTTAGGTGCTTTTGAGCTTCGGGATTTGTTACCCTACCCATACAGTAGATCCCGCCTGTGACTATCTGCCTGAGCATTGGTTATATTGGGGTGACCTTAGTTGCCTTACCTAGGTATCGCAGGGGGTACCTGCAAGGATTATTCTATGAGTGTACTAGATAGGTAGGGGTCGGATAGCACAGTCGCTTTATGTGTTGAAGCTGAGGGCCACTATAATTGGCGCTTGTAGTGTATGTGAGTCTCAAGCCTCTCCTAGGCAAGACATATCTGCTACATTCGGGAGCTCATTTATACTTCCTCTTAGCTTGTATTCATTTGGCTTAGATTTTCTTAGGAGTGTGCTCTTTGTGTACTATTTTGATTTAGGGTTCGTACTTGGTTGAGTCTTTTTACTTTTGTGGAGTCATCATGGACCAGGTTTCGACACTCCGCCGATCTCGACGTTTAGTAGGGATTTCTCCTTGTGGGTCTCCTCGTCCTCCACGGAATAGGATTATACGTTCTAGGAGAACTTATACACATCGTGATCCACACATCGGTATTATCATGAGTAATACATCTAAGACCCAGGAGGTCCCTCTTTCTCCGTGATATGGAATGGGGAATGTGACATTTAGTAGACTTGGGACTCTGTTCAAAACTGATCCTCACAGGGGAGGTGCTTGCTTCAATTCATGATCCTAGCTAACAGATTTTACAGCTGCTTACTAGGAGGTCTTCCACGTGAAGGTCAAGTGGTGAGACTCACCATGTCCCCTCTAGCATTGGTCCCTTTATATTTGGCATCGATCCTGGTGTAGTTCCTTGTGTTGTTCTTGGGGGAACTAACATCCCTTTCCATGCTGATAGGTTTGGTAGTGGTCATATTGCACCTTCCGCACCATTTGTAGGAGGATTTTCATACCCTTCATCCGGGCATAATACTGGGATTCCTTTTCATGGAAGTGAACCTAGACATATGAACATTGGAATTACATCCTACATTCCATCTTATGCTCCATAATCCATTGCACCTATTCCATCAAATTCCTTTCTCATGACACATCCTACTCATAACCCGCACGGTCCTTTGGGATGGAGTGCTACCTCTATCCATGTTGTTCCCTCGTCTACCAGTAATGTTGTGTCAGGAGCTTATGTGCCTCCTTATGTATCTGGGGGACAACCCTTTTATCAGTACTACAATTATGGTTATGTACCACCCCAATATCAAGGTATACCAAATTACAATATTCATGTGCATCCTTTTATGGGTCAAGTATGAAGAGGTTATATCTGACTATCCAAGGCCATAGTCTTAAAAATAACTAGCCCTATATGGATCAATCTTGTCAGGGGGCATGGAACCAAATGGTACAACCTAGACTCCCTTTTTTAGCTACATTGAACTTGCCTGACTTGTCAAAGTTGACCAATGATTTGGTTTCTCATGATTCGATGTGGCTGGTTGTTCCTGCTAAGCTTCCTTCAGACATTCCAAAGTTTGAAGGTAAGAATGGCGAGGACCTTGTAGAGCATGTTACCACTTTCCACTTATGGTGCTCTTCAAATTATTTGAATCATGCCATCGGTTCATTTGTGATTGTTTCAACGCACCCTCACGGGACTTGCGACGAATTGGTATATAGAGTTTCCTTGGGGCACATATCAGACCTTTAATGATCTAGCCATCACCTTTTTTAACCACTTTCAACTAGTGGTGCATTACAATGCCGGTACGGAACTCTTGTCGACATTTTGGAAAGATAAAGCCACACACATTTCTGATCATATTCAAGAATGGCATAGACAGAAGTCATTAAGGTCAACATTCCACCCGAGTTTCTATTGGGATGGTTCCTTAAGTCATTATTGCCTTATATCGTGAAGGATGTTTCAACGTCCAGAGCTATGAATGAGGAAAATGTTATTTTTTTATCTCAAAAATTAGACTTGATTTACGCTCATTCTGGGAGCTTGTATGAGATTATACTTAATGCTCCGCGGTCAAATTTAGAGCCTAAGTTTAAACCTGGGCCACATGCTAATGGAATTGTCGGCTCTGCAAGTACTAAAGTCCTAGACCAGGTTATGAATCAAATGAGGAATTTTTTTTATTAACCAGCCTATGACCGGACAAGCTATGGCTTTGTCCAATCCCACCCAAACGGTGGATGTGCTCTCAGTACATTCATCAGACCAGAAGGGTAACCAACACCCTGGATGTAAGAAGAAGAAGGGAAGAAATAATAAGAGAGGTGGGAATAGGAAGGAGAACTCTAACGATGACAAGAACAATAGTGATGCTTGGGGGGACAAGAAGTCTAAACATAAGGTTATGTTCCCTTGCAACCTTTATGGTGATGATCACCTCACTTACTTGTGCCCCCATATCGATGAAGTCTTGAAGTTCATTGCACAGAGCCTAGTTGTGTTAACGAATCCTTTACTGCATAACCAAAATATAGCTTCGAGGAGCATAGACTCCAAAAATGCTTCTAGTGGGAATCAAAACCTGTCAAACGCTAAAGGTGGCCACAGTTGTATCAACATGATGTATGCTGCTAATGTTATAACCCACAAGAAATATTATGATCCATCACAACCCAACTTGGGTAAAAATATTGCACCTCCTAAGAAACCTTTGCATATGAACAAACCTAAAGAAATACCTCGCATTCCTAATGGAGTCTTAAAGCACTCAGGCCACAATCCTAATGCTCAAGATGGCCAACACTATTTTATTGTTGAGGATTTGGGTCAGACTCCTTGTGTGATGTCATCTCTCGATGTCCTTCAGATTTATCCTTACTAGAGGAGAGCTGTGTTGCTTTCCCTCGATGCAGTTGATTCCAATCCTTCCACTATGGTTAGATTTGATACCCACGTAGTCCAGCCTTGCTTTCCTTACCATGTGGCTTTCTTATTACAAGTGGAGTGTATGAACAACAAAATCAAATGCACGGTAATTAATGAAGGTGTCGCAGCCTCCATGATGTCTCTGGATTGCTGAAAAGGCCTTGGCTCACCCACGATGTTGAAATTCAGGACCATGTTGACAATTTCAAGACCATGTTGACTACATTTGATGGACGATATTTTCAACCGCATGGTATACTTCCTTCTCTTCAGGTCTATTTGAGAGGGAAGACAGTGTCGATAGAGGTTGAGGTAGTTGATGCACCCATTGACTACAAAATTTTATTGGACCGGAATTGGATCTGCGATATGAAAGCGCTCGTGTCTTCCATATTCCGTGTTATTTGCTTCCATTTTGAGGATTAGATTGTCACGATCAACCAGATGTTGTTTGATAGTTCCATTTTTGTTGCATCATTGGGATACACCATTTCGACCATTAACAATTCTCAGTGACAACTGAGGATGTTGGTGTTGGAATGTATCTGTCATTGATGGGATCCTTTGACCATTTGTTCCACTCTTGATAGTGCTTCATCATCTTCACATTCGATCCCTTTTCGAGCTACGTATTTAGCAGACCCTTGGACTCTTCCTTCTCTGAGTACTTAGGAGGAGGACCCTAGGCCTAGTAAGATGGAGATGTTGTTATCTATAGTGGAGATTGCTTATCAAGATACTCTTGATCCTGTTGTATACCTTAGTCCTTCCTCTTCATGGATGGAGGAGGAGGACACCTATGCACTGCCCGCTTGGGTAGTTGCGTCATCACGCTCACATGACTAATTCGATGATGTTTTTCCTTCATATGAAACGATTCTTGATGCCATGAATGGTTTGGAATGACCTTAGGAGGATTTGCACCATCGTTCTTATTTCCTCCCAGAGCTTGAACAAATTGAGTGCAATGAGTTTAGATCAACCCTTAGTGACAAGGTTGGTAGTCTTGTGATCTCATTAGGAACTCATGGTATATATGTTGAAGGGAACATGGAGAACTTGTCACCTACTATTCCTATCAACATTTCTCAGACTCTTGGTAAGATTGAGAACGTTTACATTGGGTTGGACTGTTCTATCGATGAGATTAAGGCATATAATGAGCTTTTTAAAGAGTTTCATGATGTTTTCGCTTGGTCGTATGACGAAATGCTAGAAATAGACCCTCAAATTTTCAAGCATGAAATCAAAACTTATCCTAATGCTAGACTTGTTCAACATCATTTACACACGATGAATCCCTGTAAGGTGCCTGCCATTAAGGATGAGATAGAGAAGCTACTCAAGGCTGGATTTATCTATCCAACTCCCTTGACTAAATGGGTATCTAATCCCATTCCGGTAGATAAGAAGCAGGGAACTATCCAGGTGTGTACTGAATTTAGAGACCTGAATAAGGTCTGTACTAAATATAACTTCCCCACGCCATTCATAGATCAGATTTTGGATGAGTGTGTGGGAAGCAAGGTGTTTTCGTTCATGGATGGTTTTTTAAGGATATAATCAGATCCAAATCAATCCAGAGAAGCAGCATAAGATGGATTTTACTTCTCCTTGGGGTACTCTTGCATACCAAAAAATTCCTTTCGACCTTAAAAACACTAGAGCTACATTTCAACAAACGATGACTTTTTCTTTTCATGACCAAAATCATATTATCGAAGTCTATTTAGATGATTTATCTACTCCCTCTCATTTGAGAGTGGGTCATTCAGACCATTTGCGCTTGGTATTCGAGAGATGTTGTCGTTACCAAATTCAGTTGAACCCTCAGAAGTGCATATTTTGCATGAAAGTTGGTCGGTTATTGGGATTCATCATTTCTAAGGAGGGGATTAGGGCCAATCATCTTAAGGTTGAGGCAATACTTTGGTTTTCTCCCCCATGCATAATTAGACACCTTCAAAGTCTCCAAGGGATGGCTAACTTATTAAGGATATTTGTCGTCAACTTTGCAATTTGAACAAGGGTTTTATGCACCTTTTGAATAAGGATAATCCGTTCGTATGGGATGAGAGAGCCCAGGAGTCCTTTGATGCTCTTAATAAATCCTTGGCATCGACCCCTATGCTTAGTCCACCCAACTATAGTCGTGACTTTTTGTTATATGTGGTCGCATCTTAAGAGACGATTGGGATGGTTTTGGTTCAAGAGGATGATGAGCTCCAAGAACATGTCATCTACTATCTTAGTCAGAACCTTACTGATGTCAAACTTTGATACAATCACATTGAGAAGCTAGCTTTAGCAACTGTTCAGGCAGTTCAGCGGTTGAGACATTACATACTCCTTCTCCAGACTACGGTGATGGCTCGCATCAATCCATTTCAGTTTGTCCTAACCAGACGAATGATAGGGGGAAATTTCAATAAGTGGATTGTTATCTTGCAATAATTCAATCTTGAGTTTATTTTGGTAAAATCGAATAAATCACTAGTCTTTGTGGAGCTCATGTCATATCTTCCTAGTTTGGACGAAAACGAAGTTCACAAATATTCTTTTGTCGATGAACATATCTTCCTTATCTCGATTGCGGACCCTTGGTATGGTGACATAATCATATATTTACAGACATTGAAGGTCCCTCCTCACTTCTCACGAGATGAGCGTCGCCGTTTACGACATGCTTCTAAGAATTACCTCATTATCGATGACACCTTATATTGTCGTGGGGTGGATTCTATTTTATGTCGGTGTTTGACTCATGAGGAGGTTGAGACAGTGTTGAATGATTTCCATAATGGGGCGTGTGGTGGTCATTTATCTGGGCTTACTAGAACCCAAAAAATCCTTAGAGCGGGTAACTATAAAGATTGTGTTGATGTAGTCGAGTGGTGCCACCCTCACCATGTGTTTACACAAAATATGTGCTCACATCCAGCCCCGTTACACCCTATTATCAACATTGGTCCCTTCAGCAAGTGGGGGGTATACTTTATGGATTACAACCTAGGTTCGGTTGTAGAAAACCATCACATTATAGTGGTCGTGTATTACATCATGAAATGGGTAGAGGCTATGCCTACTATTAAATCTGATGGTGAGACGTCTGCTCATTTTGTATTCAATCAGATCATTATTTTTTTTGGTATCCCAAGAGAGCTTGTCACTGACCATGGCAGGCACTTTCAAAATAGGATGATGGATGAATTATCTTCAAATTTGGGGTATAATTAAGAGTATTCATCTTCTTATTATCCTTAAGCAAATGGACAGGTCAAATCTGTAAACAAATCCCTTAAGTCCATTATGCAAAGAGTCGTTGCACAAAGCAAGACTAATTGGCACATTATGATTTACCCTGCTTTGTGGGCATACCAAACCACTGTTAAGAATTCCACAAGTTTTTCTCCATATCAGTTAGTACATGGGGTGGAGTCGATGTTTCTGACTGAATGCGAAATTCCTTCTTTGAAACTAGTCGTAGAGCACTTACTAGAGACTTCTGAGTTTGAAGAACGTCTAGTCCACTTAGAGACTTCTGAGTTGGAAGAACGTATAGTATTCTTGTAGTGATTCAGTTTGTTGAAATTCTTCCCTTTGGTGTGGTACATGTCAATGGAGTCTTTGGAATATATAGGATATGCTAACACTGCCAGCCGTTATACCCAAAACTTAGCTTTTGCTTCTTGGGTCATCTATACATTTGAGTGTCAGGTAGTGTCTTTGGGAGGTGTGTGTCTCTAGCCATATTCGAATAATGTTGCTAAGGATATTGTTTTGATTGAGTTCCTAGGTGATGCCATACCTAATGGTATCCTATCTCTTGAAGTACGACTTGAATCCCAATTAGTTGTATCACAGTTAAATGGTGTGTATTGTATCAGGGATCTGAATTTATTGCGAAGGTTATTACGGGTAAGATTGTTAGAACGAAAATTTGAACACGTAACATAAATTCATATTCCTGGGATCTACAATAATGTTTCTAATTCTTATGCAAATTATGTATTAGACTGACATTTCAATAATGAAGCATACACATCACATTCACATTTTAAACACACATGTAAATATAATAAGCCAATCACTATAATTTTTTCATTTCCAAAATATAATCCAAAAAGGTGTCACAATACAAAATATTGTGATACAAAATTGGGGCTTTAAGCCCCAAAAATGTTCAATGTTGTAACTTCAAAGGAAATTCTAAATGTATTTTACTGATGTAACCCAAGGGAGATGTTATTATTCCTCCGGCGAGGTGTTACTATTGTATTTGGTCATCATAGAGTCATGAGGTAAATCCTCCATTGTAAGTTGGGTCAATAGTACCCTAATGAGTATAATATAATATTGTATTAAGTCTTCCTAAGTGAAGCCGGACCACTTAGTTAAGTGGGGTTGACTTGTTAGGTTAAAATTCAAGTGACGAAAAGAGTATAAATAGAGGAGATGTGTTCATCATTTAAACACACACTCACTTGTGCACAACGCATAGGATATATATATATATATCTCCTTGAGGGAGGCGCACCTGTCTAGGGTCTTGTATTTTACTTTTTATACATCTTATACAGAGGAATTTTTGTTGGGTTTTCTTCCCCATGAGGGTTTCCTAGGATAAATCTTTGTGTTCTTTTGTGTGGTTGTGCTTGTCTATATTCCAGTGATCTTTTGCTTATCGTTATGTTGTTATGATGATAAATGTTATAAGATCTAATATAACCATTAAAACTTAACATGGTATCAGAGACACCCTAAAAGAAGTCTTTGTGTAGCTGAAACAGTGCTACAACTACAACTATTGAAGATTAGGGTTTCATGCTTGAAAACCCTAAAAGACTAAGACTAGTCATTTGGGACATTCTATATATCTCAATATTGGAGAAGGCTCAGGAGACAAAACATTTACGGGATGAAATAAATTCCTGATGTACCCTATCAAAAATTTTCAGCCTCATATGCACTATATTCTAGGAGTTATGATTCCTCCAAATCAAGGTTTCATCCTCTCTCGGGATTCATCCTTAAACAGGTGACCTAGGGAGAACTGATATATCTCGGGCTATGAAGGTCCAAATGAAATTTTGAAAGATTTTCCATATATGGCATAGACTGTATTATTTGTGGTAAAATTTTCAGACCACGAAGGTGAAACAGTGACATGTGGAAGTTCATACAAGTTCTCTATGCTGAACAGTCCTGAAATAAGTCACCTTGGGAAACTTCACATAAGTTCCAATTGGTGAAACCAATTCTACTCTAACCTATGGTGTTCAAAAGAATACATAATAGGATAAATCACTACAATGTTTTAGACATAGAGGAGTAGTAAATTTAGAGATACCACATAAACAATATCAAAAATTTCTACAAAAGAAATTGAAGAAAATTAGGGCATCAAATATTTTGCAGTTCTAATCACATTTTTGGGAAAATGAGTATGCTTCTCAGCTCGCCTTGAGGAGGTGCATATTTCTATATAATAAAATCTAAAATATACCTAAGTTGAAAAATTAGGGTTGTTATGTCAAACACTAAAGCCACTAGAGGCAACATTTCAGAAAAGCTTTCAAGCAAGCATGAGATTGAAGCAATCTCATTGGTCAAAGAAGAAGTTGCAGATCCAGAAGGAGATGAAGAGAAACAAACAAAGATAAGTATTTGAATTTTATTTCCTGTATATGATGTGTGTTATGCATGATAGAATTTTTTCATTAATGACAATATACTACTAACATGCATGCTATGGGTAAGTAGCCCATGGTGCTATACAACTCTCCATTGATACTTATCTGGAATGAAACCTCTTTGTTGACATATTGTATTAGTGAACAATCTCAATGATTCCATGGTAGAGATGGAAGGAATCTGGAAAGATTCTATGAGATATGAATGAATGTTGTATTGGCTAAAATAGTTGCATGATTCATAATATTTTTTCTTTATGCATATGTCCTCTGAAATGGCTCTAACCATGCAACTGGTGCATTTGACTTGTAGGAAAGGTCATGTACAACTGCCTATAAGAAAAGGAGGATGAGACTTGTTTCGAAGAACAAGTGATGACAATTCAATATTCACTCCAATAAACATGAACTTGAAGCTCCTAGGGTCAGAGACACCATGATGGAAGAAAGATATCCAGAGAGCGATAGATCCACCTTGAGAGATGAAGACCATCTTGGGAACAAGAGATAATTCAAGATGAAAAAAAGTATGGTGGGACTTCCAAACCAAATTAAGAGGCCTCAGATAGACTCTAGTTTTCTGACACAGTTGGGTGACATCATTGATGCAAACCCTTCCAGCTATGGAAGAATATATGATCAAAGAGTAACAATTGATCATGGGGAATGATGTCTAGGATATGGTTACGAGACCTAAAGGAAAGTCCGTAGTGTCTTCCATGTGGATCTACAAGAACAAGTGTACAAAACAAGGTTCACAGTTTGTCTCAGAAAGAATAAAATATGGCATGACATACTCTATTTACCAGACACACTTCTCCAGTAGAAGTATATATCGAGCAAAGAACCACCTGTACAGAATATGCTTTCTATGAGCTTAGAAGGCACCCATAGATAAGCACATCCAGTTACATAAGGAGCTTGAATATCACCTAGAGTGATGAATATCTTAACCTTTGCTAGAAGGTTGAAGATGGAAACCTATAAAAGACAACAAGCTCACAGTTGGGTGCAAGAGGAACTTTTCGACAAAGTTCAAGATAAAGTGATCTTGGTATCTAGTAACCTGATATGGATACATAGTAGTAGAGGATTCTACCTGCCACTCCAGTACAGAATGTTTCAATACATAGAGTACAAAATGCATAGGAAAGATGATGCTCCTCTTCAGGGGGAGTGACTACAGAAGATCTCCGAGTTCGACATGGTTCGATAGGATGGACAGCTTCCAGATGGACTAAGGCTTTACCAAGAGTAAAGTGGGTTCCAACCTTCAAGGTTGAATGCGAAAGACTGGTATATGTCGATGACCTGACATAATGAACTCATGGTAGATGCAATAATGTAAGAATACCATAATGATGTTTGGGATATAGTACCCAAACCAAAAAGAAAGAGTGTGGTATCTTCCAAGTGGATCTACAAGATAAAACATGTTGTTGATGGAAGGCAATATTTGTGGATAAAGGATTCTCTCAGAGTAAGGGAACTGATTATCAAAAGAAATTTGCTCTAGGAGAAAGGTACACTTCCATCAAAACTATCATGGCACTTGCTTCCATGATGAAGTGGGACTTACACTAGATGGATGTAAAGATAACCTTCCTTAATGGTGTGATTGAGGACATCGAACAACCACAAGGATTTGAAGTAAAAAATAGAGCGACTCATTTATGCAAGCTGAAAAAAGGATTTGTATGGACTGAAGCAAGCTCCTAGAACTTGGTATGGAAGAATAAATAGGTTCTTGGTAAGCATGGACTTTACCAAAAGTAAAGTTGATCCTAACCTTTACCTTAAGGCTATGGATAATGAACCTGTCATACTATTGTTGTATGAGGATGATCTATTTCTGACTGGAAATGAGAAAAAATCACAGATTGTAAGAAGAAGCTAGTTGAAGAATTCTAGATGAAAGATCTTGGATTGATGCATTATTTCCTAGGGCTAGAAGTGTGGTGAAGCCCAGAAGGAATATTTTCAAAGTAGGGAATGTATGATGTGGAAATATTAAGAATATTTTATATGTTGGATTGTAAACACATGGCCACACCCATGGATACCAACATGAAGCTATTGTCTGATGAGACATCAGAGTTAGTGGATATGAATTAGTACAGACAATTTATTGGGTCATTGATATATATGATGAATACAAGGCCAAATATATGATTTGTTGTGAACACCTTGAGTCAGTATCTAGTTAAACCTAGATGTGTTCACGTGATAGCTACAAAGCATGTGATAAGGTACCTTAAAGGTATGATAGTCTTGGGACTTTACTATGGTAGAGATCATGAATACAGATTATATGGATATACAGATTCATCTTGGGCAGGAAGTGTCACAAACAAGAATAACACCTTAGATGGAAGTCATGGTCTGGGATCTGTCATGATATCATGGTTTAGTAAGAAACCGTCCAGTGTTTCTCTCAGTACAGCTGAATTAGAGTACATTGCATCTTTCTCCGCTAGTTGGGAAGCCATATGGATTCAGAAAACTGATGTCAGGACTATTTAACATGGAGTTGGATACCACAATGTTTCTTTGTGACAAACAGAGTTGCATAAAGATGGAAAAGAATCCTGTGGGGTATGGTACTAAAGGGAGATATAAAAATCCAACGTGTAAGTACTGATGAGAAATTTGTTGATGTGATGACCAAGATTTTGTGACAAACTTGGTGTAGTTAGAAAAGAATTTCCTCACAAGGAGGAATAGTGATGATGATACTATATACTTTCCTCGCAAGGAGGAACAATGATGATGATACTACATACTTTCCTCTCAAGGAGGAACAATGATGTTGATATAGATGTTTCCTCACAAGGAGGAACGATGAATATATGGACCCTTCTCAGAAAGGAGAAACAGGTCAAAGAAATGGCCCCTTCTCGAAAAGGAGAAATAGGTCGAAGATATGGACCCTTCTCAGAAAGGAGAAATATGTCAAAGAAATTGACCCTTCTCGAAAAGGATAAACATGTCGAAGATATGGACCCTTCTCGAAAAGGAGAAACAAGTCAAAGATATGGACCCTTCTTGGAAAGGAGAAATAGGTCAAAGATACAGACTCTCTTCAAAGTAAGAACAAGTCAAAGACATGGACCTTCTTTGGAAAGGAGGAATAATTCAAAGATATGGACTCCCCTCAGAAAGGAAGAGTAGGTCGAATACATGAACCCTCCTCAGACAAAGGGGCAGTAGGTTGATAATATGGATCCTCCCAGAAAACGAAGAGTGATGATGAGGCTGACATTGATGATGGGATGACAGTGATGCTCCAGCATGAAAGAGGCCAAGTGCACCAAAATATGCTGAAAAGGTCTGACATTCACTTGTGGATGATAATATCCTCTCTTGAGGATGGCAGGTATAACACTCTATTCATGAGAGTGGTCCTTACTAGCTAAAGATGGCCCTACAGATATTACTCTTGCATGGAGAGTACCCACATTCACTTGTGGATGATAGTATATTCTTTTGAGGATGGAAGGTATAACACTCTGTTCATGAGAGTGGTCCTTACTAGCTAAGGATGGCCCTACAGATATTACTCTCACATGGAGAGTACCCACATTCACTTGTGGATGATAGTATCCTCTCTTGAGGATGGAAAGTATAAAACTCTATTCATGAGAGTGGTCCTTACTAGATAATGATGGCCCTGCATATGTTACTCTCATGGAGAGTACCCACATTCAATTGTGGATATCATAGAATAACACTCGCTCAAGAGTGGTCCTAACCTTTGTGGTATGGATTCTCTACGATGAGTCCTCATGGATGACATGACTGACATTTTGTATGAAGTCGATATCTGCACTGCAGACAATACTCTTGTATGTAGAGTATTCCTAAATTCATATGTATATACCATAGAATAACACTCACTTGGGAGTGGTCCTAACCTGTGTGGTATGGATGCTCTATGATGAGTCCTCATGGGCATCGTAGTATAACACTCACTTGGGAGTGGTCCTAACCTGTGTGGTATGGATCATTAGAGGAATTTTGGGGTCTAAAATGGGCCTCCTAAGGAAAATAATAAAATAATAGTTAAAATAATAAAATAATAGTTAAAATAATAAAATAATATTGATTAATTTTGGAGGAAGAAAGAAAAAAACTACTTTTTGTGTTCATATTTTCAACATATCTCCCTTTGTTTTTACTCAAATTTCAATTGGGAGAGCTCGTTGGATGCGGAATTTGATTCCGCATCCAACGAGTACCCACACTGCATAATTTTGACGGACCCCGCTACCCCAAAAACAAGAAATACCTGCATTTTGTATGTGGTCGAGATCTGCTCTATAGACAACACTCTTTCTTGGAAGAGTATGCCTACATGTAAGTGTAGATACCAAAGTATAACACTCACTTAGGAGTGGTCCTAACCTCAGTGGTATGGATGGTTTACGATGAGTCCTCATAGAAGATAGGGTCGGCACTAGGTGTGGTCGATATCTACATTTCATTGTAGATGATTTAGCTGATCAATTTCATGGATCATGCTAATGGAGGATTGCATCATCCTTGGACTTATGTCCTAAAGTGATCAAGATTGATCATCCTGCAAATAGATCATGTGTACTGCAAGTAGCGTGGTAGTGAATGATCAAGTAGGTCGAA
Source organism: Pseudotsuga menziesii (assembly GCA_001517045.1). Classification (NCBI taxonomy): domain Eukaryota; kingdom Viridiplantae; phylum Streptophyta; class Pinopsida; order Pinales; family Pinaceae; genus Pseudotsuga; species Pseudotsuga menziesii. The sequence continues at coordinate 51,810 of LPNX011114920.1, forward strand.
GTACATCAACAAAGGGTCAAGTATATTAAAGTGCAGCTGCAAAGGATCAAGAAGGATCGAAGTGCTACTACAAATGATCAAAAGGATAAAAGTGCTGCTGCAAAAGGATTGAAAGGATCGAAGTGCTGCAGCAAAAGGATCGAAAGGATCAAAGTGTTGCTACAAAAGGATCGAAAGGATTGAAGTTCTATTACAAAAGGATTGAAAGGATCAAAGTGATGCTACAAGGGATCGAGAAGATCAAAAGGTTGATGCATAAGATCAAAGTGTTGCTGCAAAGGATTGAGAAGATCGAAGTTTTTTTACAAAGGATAGAGAAGATCGAAGTGTTGTTGCAAAGGATCAAGAAGATTGCAGTGATGTTGCAAAGGATTGATAAGATCAAAGTGATTCTGCAAAGGATCTATAAGATCGAAGTGTTGTTGCAAAGGATCGAGAAGATCCAAGTGCTGCTGCAAAGGATCAGTAGATCAAAGTGCTATTGCAAAGGATCATAAGATCCAAGTGCTTATGCAAAGGATCAGAAGATCAAATTGTTGCTGCAAAGGATTAGAATATCAAAGTACTACTTTAAAGGATTAGAAGATCGAAGTGCTGCTACGAAGGATCGACAAATCGAAGTGTTGCTACAAAAGGATCAAGTGATCATGTGATGTAGAAGATGAAGACATTTAAGAGTAGTTGTTCCAATTACTGATGAATATTGAAAACTTCCTATGACGTATAGATGTAATACATCCATGTTGCAGATACTCTCTCTCATTACTCCTATAGTCTATGATGATGTTATGAGTAAAATAACCTTCTTGTTAAGGGGGACTGTTGAATACTGTAACTTCAAAGGATATTCTAAATGTATTGTACTGATGTAACCCAAGGGTGATTGTAGCACCCCAGTTTTGACCCCATTTGCATTAAATGTATATGATGTATGTATTGTAATTAATCATTGTGTGGAGCTATAGGAAAAATCCTCACCATGGATTATCGTTTAATGTTTCGACGATTAAATCGGTGCCGATGGTATTTTTTGTTAGCCAAGCACGTTATGATTTTAAATCATCATGTAAATATGCAATTAATTAAAAACCCACAACCAACTATGCCAACGCAACAATAATGAGAAGGGGCATGATTTCCTAAGGATAAGGGGGGGAAATATTCAAACCTTTGGGGCCAATGGGGAAAATCCAAATTTCAAAGGGGGAACCCATCAAAACTGTCAACTACCTTGTCTTATTCACCCAATCATTTATTACTGCCAGAAATTGGTTGAGTTGGTTATTGCATGGGATGGGCAAGGTATGACAACCCAAATTCGAACTAGAGAAGCCATCAGTTTTTGGGAAATGCATTTTGACTCCTTGGGCAAGTAAAAACCCAAAAATGTATGCCATTCTACCATGCTTTCATGTTTTTCATATTTTTTCCTCACCATTTTCCTTCATGTGAGCTCTCTCAGGCATTCAGAACTTCTTGTGTGTGTTTTCATTCCACGTTTTTGGTTGTTGGCTTCATTTTCCCATGGATGGGAGGTTGTTTTTGTAATGTTAGGGATTGGGTTGGTTTTCCTCATGTTTTTGGAGATGCTGGTGCATTTTCCACTCACGTTTTTGCAGTTTCATGTGTTTTTACCATGGATGTGAAGTGTTTTTGTTAGCTTCTAGTGGATGGGATCTATGCCTGGCATTTTGGTGTTGTTTCCACATGCCCATGGTGGGGAATTTAGTTGTTTAGTGTTTCCCAATGAGTGGGAGAATAGAGCCACAAATTTTGGGTTTTGTTTAGGTTGTTTTGGCCACGTTAGGGCCATAAACGACTCTAGAATTGGAAATTCTCAGCCTTAGTTGTTTCTACCTAGTTGTCATACCCGATTTTGGTCTCTCTGGTGTTTTTCCTTCAGTCCAGAACTGTTATTTCTATGTGAACATCATTTGTTGGCCTTTGAACTGTCTTTGGGGATGGAGATGGGGTCTAAGCTTTCTTGACAAACCTAGTGTGTGAAGGAGCCTCACAGATAGACCTAGAGGGATGGATTTCTTCTTTACACCCCCTGAATAGAATTGGAAGGGAAGGCATAGACCAAGGGACTGTGTAGCAGAGAAGGGGATGCTTCCTTGTGTTGGGTGTGTGTGGATGTCTTAGTAGTCAGGCTAGTTCTGGTGCAGGTGTCCATAGCTCTTGGATTGAGTTCACTAGCTTAACAGCTAACCTTTCCAGCTCCCTATTAGCCTGATAAACCCAACTGTGTTGGCTTGGATGAGTTTTGTGTATCCTTGGCTACATGTGAGCCTGCTAGTTCCCCTTATTCCTTGTGGAATCATGCCCAACTTAGGGGTGGAAGTGTTGCTGAGTGATTGATGAGCACACTAGACTATGGTTGGGTGGAACGTTGCAGTGATGTAGCTGGTTGCGGGACAAGCTTCTTCTATTAAAGATAAGTATATTCTTGTACTTAAACCCTTGCAACTGTATTGTTTTATAAATCGATATGAATATGTTAAATGCTATGAATGAATGAAATTGATTTCGCTATTTGATAATCATTTATGCATCTGTGTATGTTTAAGTTCAATGCATTTTATTTTACGTTCGTGGGACTAGATTGTCTGGAATGTTAGCATTATAGTCGCGTCCTCTCACCAGTAGAAGGGTGGGGATGTGATATAGATGTTATTATTCATCTGGCGGTTAGGGGTTACCAACTTACTAATAGACTTGAAAAAAATAAGCTTTTACAGAAAATGAAATGAGAATAAGAAGAGAGTTTGGCTTACCCGGTTTATGACAGTTGATCCAAGCTTGGTCTTCTCTCACTTCGATCTTCTCCAAAGCTTCTAGGGGTGCTTCTCTTCACCTGCAAAGAGCCAATTCTGAAATCAATATCTCATACATATATATATCAAAAGTTAGATGAAAAACATATTAATATCATAATTGAAATCATTCATTAGCCAATATACATGAGATAAGCGCAATACAAATATTGGAAGAAGAATTATCTTTATTAACAAACAGTGAATAGGTAAGAATAAAACCCAACTTCTGACACAAGGACTCCTCTACAACCAAGGACTCTGAGTTCTTTTGTGTCACGTCCCCAGTTTTGACCCCGTTTGCATGATGTATATAATGTAATCAATCGTGGTGAGGAGCTCAAGGCAAAAGCCCCACCATCGATTGGGTTGTGTGTGTGTTTCGGCAATGGGGATAGTTGCCGATGGTTTATCGTGCTGTATGGCACATTATAATTTGACATCATGTAAATACACACATCAAATAAAACTAAAACCACAACCAGCTACGGCAGTGAAACGTTGAATGAAAAGGGCATGATTCCAAAGGATAAGGGGTGGGGATGTCAAACCTTAGTCTATGGGGGAAAAACCCATGTTTTGCCACCTTTGTTTGTTTTGCCACCTTTTCTTGTCTCATCCAACCTTGTCAACCTCTTTTAATGCTTCAGCTGGTGGTTGAGGAGTGATGGCTGAGTGGTTGAGGGCAGTAATTGCCTTTGGGAGTGGGGTGATAGGACTATCAGTCCCTTACCCACACCCACACACCACCCATGACTCCATTCTCACCCTGCGGGTTCATCCTCCCCATGCTGAGCGTTCTGCTGTTCATCCACGCGCAGAGGCCGCTATCTGTTTGCTTACACAGCTGGGCTTCAACCTTCATGATGGTGGTCGGTTTCCTGCCCGCGCGCAGGTTCGTGGTCTGTTCATTCCTCATGCGGGGGCCGCTGTTTGTTTTTCCTCACACAGAGGGGCGGGAGTCTTGCTCATCCTCACGCACAGGAAAAGGATCTGCTGGATCTCACGCGGCTAGGAGGAGAGCTGCTTACCTGTGGTCATTCACTTTTTCCACGGAGTGGAATTGGGTAAGTCTCCTTGGCATTTTGTGGTCTGGTGCGGGTTGCACTCACACACAGACTGTTTGGGGTCATTTTCCCATGTTGTGAGCCTTGCTCACTGATTGTGTTTTGGGGCTGTTGTCTTCCCCACGCTTTTGGTTGGTTGTGGTGTCCAATTGCGTTTTGGGCTGCTATGCTTTCGTATTGAGTCATTTTCTGTAGTGGTCTGCGTCTGAGTTTTCCCTGCTGTTTGGGACTATGTATAGCTACCATCGTTGGCACTGTGAGTTGGGGCTGTTGATTGCCATAGTCATTGGCCGAGTCTCCCATGGTTATGCCAAGAGTTCTGTTTCTTATCCACTGTGGGCTGTGGATTGTTGCCACTGTTTTTATTGTGAAATTGGGCTGCTGTCATTACCCTAGTTTGGGTGTGGTTGCTGAGTTGTTTTGGCCACGTTAGGGCCAAGAACAACTCTGAGTTGCCTTGTGGGCTTGAGTTGTGCCTCATCTGTTGTTTGGGACTGTCACTGGTTGTTTTGCTTTCTTCACAAGGCTGTGAAGGGGTTGATTATTCCAGGTATGCAGTGGTTGGTCTTCGGACTGTGCTGGCTTGGCCGCTTGTTGAAGGCCTGTTAAACCCAGCAGTGTTTGGTTTGGCTATTTTGTGTCTCCTTGGCTATGTGTAAGCCTGCAATTGACCCTTATCCTTGGAGGAATCATGCCCAACTCAGGGGTGGCAGTGTGCTGAGAGAATGATGAGCATGTTGTATTAATTCTTCACATTGATCTAGGAACTAAGATTCAATCTCATCAAATAATTATTAACAATTACTCATGAAATGGAAATAACTGGAATACCCAATAGGTTTCCTCTCTGTATATTATATAAACAATAAAGGATTACAATACCATGCAT
>LPNX011114920.1:61182-107367 GCA_001517045.1 Pseudotsuga menziesii
CTGGCCTATGGTTGGGTGGAACGTTGCAGCGACATAGCAGGTTGCGAGCAAGATCTTCATTGAAAGATAAGTGCTGTGACTCTTTCATCTCTACAATTAATTTACCATTTCATGAGTTATAATGAACAGGATGAATGCTGGTTTATGAATATGTTTGCTTCCGCTGAATGATTGAGAAATTACGCATCTTGTATGATGTTTTATGCATTCTGTTGTGCATGTTGTTTAAGCTTTTAATATCAGCATTTTACTGTTTATGTTCATGGGGCTGTTGCCTGGCTGTATGTGGTGTTCGTCGTGTCCTCTTCGCTGGTATGAGGGATGGGGACATGAAAGTATGGTATCAGAGCCACAGGTTGGCAACAATGGGCCTCTATGGGCCAAGAAGATGCAATGACAGAAGCATAATTGCCTTCTGCCTAGCAGCAATCAGGAATTGAGGACAACAAAAATTCAAAATTTCTCTAAGTGTTGACAGTCGGGTCATCGAAAGGTAAGAGGTTCCGACTTCCGATGTGGTGGAAGGTCTAGCGTTTTCCCATTCGCCGTTACGGCTGCATAAGAGATTCGGTCGCCGATTCTGCGGAAGAAGGAAAGGAACAGGCATCCGCCGTTGCGGATGTAAAAGCGACTAAGCTTTCGACCGAAAAGTGGTCTGACTGCCGACAGATGTCATATTCGGTGGAAAGGAGTGATTTAACTTCCTCCAATCGGAAGAGAAAGGGTTCCGACGTCCACCGTTGCAGAAGCGAAAGTGATAAGCCTTCCGATGTAAAGGATTGTAGATGCCGGAACAGTTTGAAGAAAAGCCATGAAATTCATCTAAGTGTCCGTCGGAAGAAGAAAAGGTCCGAGCGTCCGCTGTTGCGGAAGAAAAATTGATTTCCTGTCCGTCGTTGCGGAAGACCAAAACCGTCTAGTCTTCCAACAGGGAAAGACTTCCGCTGTTGCAGAAGAGTTCGAGGTTTTCCCGTCCGCCGTTGCGGAAGCCAAAGTCATTTGGCTTCCAATGTAAAAGGCTTCCGACGCCGCGGAAGAAAGTTTGAAGTGAGTCAGAAGAATTGGCAAAGTGAACGTCCACCATTGCGGAAGCCAAAGTCATTTGGCTTCCGAAGGGTAAAGACCGCCGACGTCCGAAGTGAAAAGGCTTCTGATGTCGCGGGAGAGAAAGCATATTCCCGTCCGCCGTTGCGGAAGCCAAAGTCATTTGGCTTCCGAAGTGGAAAGGCATCCGACAGCCGATGAGAGAAGGGAAAATTCTTAGTTTTTCCATGGGGTTTCTCCGTAGACTTCAACTGTTTTCAGCAGGGTTTTCAAGCAGTTTTTCAGTGAATTTTCATGGGCTAGAAAATGAGAAGTGGAAGCCACAAGGGGGAAAGCCCCCTTTACCCCCTTTGTCCCCTGAGACAAACATTCTGGTGGCTGAAGTTAACATTCTGGACCAAAATACAATTGTGTGCTTTTCCTGAGATTGGGTGAAGGCCTTCATTCTTAGAAGTGGTGTAGCTTTCACATCCGAGGTCGGAATGAAGCATGTGGATAGGCGTTGGAAAGCTTATCCAGTGGGGAAAAAGGGAAAGTCATAGGAATCTGAGCATGAAGAAGCAAAGTGCTAATGATGGCCGCTGCTATCAAATGGACAAATCTAGACAGTTGCATGCCTAGGGGCAGCAGGGACTATGAAGTCAACCAACTGCAATGTGGAAGAGGAATTCCATGCAAGGATGAGGGATTTGGAAAAGGGGAGTTTTCCTTAAAACCCTGTCTTGCTAACTATGTTACATTTCCTAAGTTTTATGCTTGAAATGTATAAGGATATGTTTTATATGAACCACTAATGATAATCATTGCTTTGATGTTGGCATTAGTGGCAAAACCAACGATGACATGGACCTAGATGAATATGTTGCTAATGCTGATGGATGTGACCAGCAACCCTATGAAGAAAGGGATAAGGCAACAAGTCCATAACAAAATTTGGTGAGCAAATGCTGCAATATCCTGCAAGGACCAACCAAATTGGTCATGGAAAGGGTGTAAGTACGACCCATGCAGGTAAGAGTTTGCTTATAACAAATTTCAAGGAGTGGTAAAGGTAAGAGACCCCGTACCATATAGATATTGGAATGTAGAAAGGTGTCATGCATATATATGTTGATGATATTGATCATAATAATGCACCCTATATGAATTAGTCATGGTTAGGCCATGCACAGTATATTGAATGCAAGATAGCATGAATGGATAGGCATTGGAAAGATTTTATGAACCTTGTAGTTATGCAATGGATGTATGCCTATGAAGGGTGTGAATGATTGATTGCATAAGTGTAGGTGCAATGTTGTGATGTATTGCATGAATGCATTGAGGTGAGTGCATGTGATATTATGAATAACTAATGACTGAAATGATGAATTGATGACAATTTAGGAACCATTTCAAAGGTTGTTATGAATGCAGGATAGTCGTGATCAATCGGCTGCCAGAAATGCTCTATTGAAGAGCAAGGTGGTATGAATGATACGCCTGTGAAGTAAGGAGTATCTAACCACTTCATTTAATTGCATGAATGCTGTGATTATACCTTGCAATGGTAGTATGATAATGATTGCATGAAGTAAATGAGTTTTGGCATATACTGATGTGACTAACGGCTGGAAGTATTTGAATTTTATAAATTCTGAAAATACTTCAGTGATGGTTGTAGCAATAAAAAGGTTATATGCATCCAGACTTACCAAGTGTTTGGTTGATTGAAGCTCATGTTTCAGGTAGATTATTTCGAGCACGGCATTGAGAGGTAAGACCCTGACCAATGCCAAAATCTACCATGTGAAAGAGCTTGTTAAATTTGAATTGTGGATTTCAAATTTAAGGAATTGCTGACAACTACTAGTCACTATTTGGCTTGTACAAGATTGTGTTTGGTTGGTTGAAGCTCATGTTTCAGGTAGATTATTTCGAGCACGACATTGAGAGGTAAGACCCTGACCAATGCCAGAATCTAGCATGTGAAAGAGCTTGTTAAATTTGAATTGTGGATTTCAAATTTAAGGAATTGTTGACAACTACTAGTCACTATTTGGCTTGTACAAGATTGTGTTTGGTTGGTTGAAGCTCATGTTTCAGGTAGATTATTTCGAGCACGGCATTGAGAGGTAAGACCCTGACCAATGCCAGAATCTACCATGTGAAAGAGCTTATTAAATTTGAATTGTGAATTTCAAATTTAAGAAATTGCTGACAACTTCTAGTAACTACTGGCTCGCATGAGCTTGTGTTTGGATGTTTGAAGCTTATGTTTCAGGTAGATTATTTCGGGCATGGTAGTGAGAGGTAAGACCCGAACCAATGCCAAAATCTACCATTTATGAGAAGAAGTCTCATGATTGTGACAGTAGTTGGCATGCATGATGGGTTGTTAAATTTGAATTGTGAATTTTGAATTTAAGAAGTGCTAACGACTACTAATTATTGTTGGCTTGTATAAGATTGTGTCAGGAGGGATGCATGGTAAGTGGGTAATCATGTTATGATAGTAAGCATAAAATTATAATGGGCATAGTAGTGTTGCTTACAAGAGACCCACAATTGAGCAAGTCAATTTCTACAGTAGATAGAATTGCAAATTCTTATTGAATTTGATTGTTAATGTCATTGCTTGGTTATGGAACAATCAACTGGGATTGTAGTATCAGGTAATGATTGACTGCTTGGCTATTTGATGAATGTGTCAGGAGTGCACACTGCAGGAAGATCATGTGTGATGACCTGCAAGAGCCAAAATTCATGGGAAGGTTTTCCCTTGGAAATGGGTTTCGGGTGAAACGCCATTGGACATCTTGGAAATGTCTCATCTGCACTGCATGTTTGGTAGTAACATGAGTGAGATGGTATGGGTTATGTCAGTAAGACATGTGTGAATGTGAAATGTAAAAAGGAGTTGGGGTGGCTAACTGAGGGACTGTTAACTCAGGGAAGGAGCCTCCATTCCTCCTTAACAAAGGCATACTGCGACGGCAAATGGATAAGTGCTAAAGGTAAAGGTAAAATGGTAAATGGTTGTTGTGAGGGGTTGCGGAGTAAGGGTTATTATTGATATAAGTGTATGTTGGGCTGTTATATGCCTGGGGATCCATAGTAGATCCTAGACCTAGAAATGGTCATGATAAAGTTCCAAGCCCAGTTGACATGAGGATGTACTGGCTGGACATTAATTATTTGATGTTGTGGAGCAGCATGCGTGCTGACCTAACATCTAAGTCCATAGGCGATCCCAAGGCTTGCGAAGCGAAGCAGGATCCTGTGGACGAATGAGGAAATGCACAATACAGATAAGTATTGGATTATTTTGCTTATGAATATACATCTGTATATGATTTGGATATGATGTTTTAAGCTCTTGTTCTAAAGATAAAACTAATGAGAATAAACTAAACATGTGAATCTATTCAATGTTGAATATAGGTATCGCTGGAAGCGAGGACTATGAGAGCATCCTAGAGATGCATGTGGACATGTGACTATCCTGGAAAGCTCAGAATGAGCGGTAATGAAAAGGTGCTAGTGAGACTGTGAAGTCCTAGCAGCCGAGACAAACCATGTGGAGAGACTCCATGGTTTAGAGGTCTGGAATATATCGAAGACACTAAGTGTCATGACCAAGAAGGATTGGTCCAGCATTCACGGTGAAGTGAAAGAGGCTAAGAGCATGAAAAGCCACTGCGATGGTGTGGGTTCCAGGATGGAACAAAATAAAGAGGGGAAAAACTCTTACTGCTCTCTCTTGCCTTTTGATTATATATATACATATACATTTATGCATTGTGAAAACAAAGGATTGTTTAATGCATGTATGATTGAAATGAAATGTGTGTGTATTTGCTTAAAGTAAATTTTGAATGCTGGAATAGTTAATTCCCTGCCCAGGAATGGACATGAATGAGCTCATGTGCTTGTTGGGAAGGCATGAAAGATATGAAAGCCTCATTGATGGGACTTGGACTGACATGCCAAATGGGGAAATTAATTGATTGATTTTAATGTCTATATTATGCTTGGTCTGATAGAATTTCAATGGTGCATTTCACAGGTGAGAAAATTGAAACCAGGTGGTGCACATTGATTATGGCAGCAGATCAAAAGTTGTTGGACTTAGCTGGAAGTCTCCTTCAAGTGATTGCCAAGACCCAAGAGAACCTTGGGGAGATGCTCAAGATACAGAAAAGGCATAGTGAAATGAACCACCAGATTTTGCAAGACTCTATTGGGTTGCAAAGGGAGGTGAAAAGCCTTCTGGGAGCAATCGGCAAAGGAAAGGAAGGTGGGTCAGCAGCAGGACAATTGTCCAAGCGACTCGATAAGAAACGGTCCAGGCATGAAGACTCAAAGGAAATTGAGCAGGTAAAGATGAAGCAGCCAGTGAGATGCTGGAGATGCGGAGGACATCATTTACACCGAGACTGTCCAATGAGGGAACATGATGAAGGAAATAGCCGCAAAGTTCCTATACTTCGGGATCAGCAGGAAGCTGTAAACCAGCAGGAAAAGTCCATGGAAGCCATGGAGCTTGGTCTTGAACGTTCAAGTAGATGATTGAACGTGGGACAGATCTGCAAAATTTTGAAATTTTGATGTGCAATTGTATATGTATTGTATATATGTAATGGAACACCGAGGACGGTGTTATTCCAAGGGGGAGGGGAATGTCACGTCCCCAGTTTTGACCCCGTTTGCATGATGTATATAATGTAATCAATCGTGGTGAGGAGCTCAAGGCAAAAGCCCCACCATCGATTGTGTTGTGTGTGTGTTTCGGCAATGGGGATAGTTGCTGATGGTTTATTGTGCCATATGGCACATTATAATTTGACATCATGTAAATATGCACATCAAATAAAACTAAAACCACAACCAGCTACGGCAGTGAAACGTTGAATGAAAAGGGCATGATTCCAAAGGATAAGGGGTGGGGATGTCAAACCTTAGTCTATGGGGGAAAAACCCATGTTTTTCCACCTTTGTTTGTTTTGCCACCTTTTCTTGTCTCATCTAACCTTGTCAACCTCTTTTAATGCTTTAGCTGGTGGTTGAGGAGTGATGGCTGAGTGGTTGAGGGTAGTAATTGCCTTTGGGAGTGGGGTGGTAGGACTGTCAGTCCCTTACCTACACCCACACAACACCCACGACTCCATTCTCACCCTGTGGGTTCATCCTCCCCATGCTGAGCATTCTGCTATTCATCCACGCGCAGAGGCCGCTGTCTGTTTGCTTACACAGCTGGGCTTCAACCTTCACGACGGTGGTAGGTTTCTTGCCCACGCACAGGTTCGTGGTCTGTTCATTCCTCACGCAAGGGCCGCTGTTTGTTTTTCCTCATGCAGAGGGACGGGAGTCTTGCTCATCCTCATGCACAAGCAAAGGATCTGCTGGATCTCACGCGGCTAGGAGGAGAGCTGCTTACCTGTGGTCATTCACGTTTTCCACAGAGTGGAATTGGGTAAGTCTCCTTGGCGTTTTGTGGTCTGGTGCGGGTTGCACTCACGCACAGACTGTTTGGGGTCATTTTCCCACATTGTTAGCCTTGCTCACTAATTGTTTTTTGGGGCTGTTGTCTTCCCCGCGCTTTTGGTTAGCTGTGGTGTCCAATTGCGTTTTGGGATTCTATGCTTTCGTATTGAGTCGTTTTCTGCAGTGGTATGCGTTTGAGTTTTCCCTGCTGTTTGGGACTGTGTATAGCTACCATCGTTGGCACTGTGAGTTGGGGCTGTTGATTGCCACAGTCATTGGCCAAGTCTCCCATGGTTATGCCAGGAGTTTTGTTTCTTATCCACTGTGGGCTGTGGATTGTTGCCACTATTTTTATTGTGAAATTGGGTTGCTGTCGTTACCCTGGTTTGGGTGTGGTTGCTGAGTTGTTTTGGCCACATTAGGGCCAAGAACAACTCTGAGTTGCCTTGTGGGATTGAGTTGTGCCTCATCTATTGTTTGGGACTGTCACCGGTTGTTTTGCTTTCTTCACAGGGCTATGAAGGGGTTGATTGCTGCAGGTATGCAGTGGTTGGTCTTCAGACTGTGCTGGCTTGGCCGCTTGTTGAAGGCCTGTTAAACCCAGCAGTGTTTGGTTTGGCTATTTTGTGTCTCCTCGGCTATGTGTAAGCCTGCAATTGACCCTTATCCTTGGAGGAATCATGCCCAGCTCGGGGGTGGCAGTGTGCTGAGAGAATGATGAGCATGCTAGCCTATGGTTGGGTGGAACGTTGTAGCGACGTAGCTGGTTGCAGGCAAGATCTTCATTGAAAGATAAGTGTTGTGACTCTTTCATCTCTGTAATTAATTTACCATTTCATGAGTTATAATGAACAGGCTGAATGCTGGTTTATGAATATGTTTGCTTCCGCTGAATGATTGAGAAATTACACATCTTGTATGATGTTTTATGCATTATGTTGTGCATGTTGTTTAAGCTTTTAATATCAGCATTTTACTGTTTATGTTCATGGGGATGTTGCCCAGCTGTATGTGGTGTTCATCACGTCCTCTTCGCCGGTGTGGGGGATGGGGATGTGACATGCTGCTCCAAGACTCTGAAGGTATACCACCAGCATAACGTTTCTCTTCTAGAATTGATTGATTAGCCCCATCCCAAGGCCTCTATTTATACATTGGGAAATAGAGTGGTTTCGAAGGTTAGGATGGTTGAGACAGTTGGAATAATTATGGATTAAGGCCCAACTAATCTCATCTAATCAAGATTTATATTTTTTAATGTCGAATTAAGTTACATGCGAGTGTTTATATAAGCAAGGCGTGTGTGACACGCTTGTTTCTCAAAGGGAACTTGCGTGTGCAATGTACACACAGGTTGCAATGCACATAGTCGCATGTGACACGCAAGTTGCAATGCACATAGTTGTGTATGAAACCCTAAACTCAGAATAAAAATATATCAGGATAGCTTGGAGATCATGCATCAATGGTCATGCACATATGTAGTGTTTTGGCCACTTCAATCCTAATTGTCCTTTTGTGTACCGATATAATGGATGTCAGCACTTGGACGGAGAAGTGCCATTTTGGTTGATAACATATGCCCCCTAATGTGTGAGGTCATAGGGAAGCAATGGCCGAAATACATTACAATATTTATCTTGGAGAACTCAAATGTCCAAGGCAACAGAGGAAGTACCTGAAACAAATACATATCAATGTCATATATAAAATCATATCTGAGGATGCCATGTTCATTATACTAGAACACTAGCTCCTTTACAATATTTGATTACATCATATGATATGGGTACAAGACCACGCATATTACAAACGTGGATCGAAGCCACAATATACAATGATGAGTCTTCAAAATCTGGAAGTTGTGTAATTGATCATAACATAGTCTTGTGCAACTTAGGTTATAAATGTGAACCTAAGGTCTTCATCGAAATCCAAGGAAACCAATACAATCCTTACCATGTGAATATATGTGTTGAAGTTGAACATGGAAAGAACTGAACAGATTGTCAATCAATAGGTGAAACTAACAAACTGAAGCAAAGGAGTTCACCAATAATGATAGTGAAACCTAAGGTACCATCATCAAAACTCTAGTTGTCTGTCTTCAAGAAGTATTGATGAGAAACCATACTGTGGTGAGGCAGGAAATAGATCCTCCAACGGATCACAAGAGTGACTAGGAACTGGATACAGGAAGGTAGACACAAATGACACTGAAATAACATAATGATGGAATCTGGATAATAATCAGATGCAGGGGAAAATCCTTGAACAATGAGCACAACACAGAGATGACCCAAGGAATCTTTTAACTTTGCATATATGACAACTAAACTTATCTGTCATATAGGAGACATGATCAGATTCCCCATGTATAAAGGAAAAGTGGAGGAGTAAGAAACTTGAAGTAATAACTGAGCTGAAAGTGTACACTAAGACATGAGTATCAGAAAGTTCAGAGAGTTCTATGTTCAAGGAGGACATGCTGCCACCGTGTAATGTCCCCATTTTTAATAATTGCATGGCAGGACAATTCAATCAATCCTACTAGTTCCCTAGGTTGGATGGATACATTTGGAATCTTAATAAGGGTGATAATAAATGATGTTAATACATTAGAATGGGATAAATATTTAATAATGTAGTTTATTAAATAAATACAATATAAAATTGAAGTGGTTATGGAGAATGGAGACATATGGAGACTATGGGGCCCACTCAAGCTAGAATTCCTATGTTAAATGGCATCCTCCTCTTGCAATCTCGAATCTATGGGAAGCCTAATGTTTTTGGATTGATTATAAGGTTAATATATTTTTCCATATACTTCATATGTCTGATTTGGGATGAATTGTAACTTACATGGGGAGAGGAAGAGCCAAATGGGAGTTTCATGGACACTTGGCTAGATTCCCCTTACATTTATGACATCTATGACACCAATGATGGAGATTCTATGACATTTATGAAACAAGTCATATATGAAGGATGAAATATGACATATATGACATGTCAAGTTGAAATATACCATCCAAGAGAGCTCTCATGTGAGTTTTTGAAGCTCAATGGGATCCTACTCAATTTTGGGGAAGGTGGAAGGCTAGGAAAGAGGGGACACATGTCAATTCATGATCCCACACCCTGATCCAAATTGGATCACGTTTATGGATGTATTGGGAACATTATAAGGCTAAGTATTTTTATAAATTATAGGAATCAACCAAGAGAATGGCCTTTTGATCATTTGTGAAAATTGTTATTGTGAAGAGAGAGAGCTAGTGGATGACTAGTTCATGCTTTAGCCAATTTCGAAGGTGAAAGATTCCCATCCTATTTGGTGTTTGGAGAGGTCACTCAGGTATTTCAAGTAGCTTAAATGTATTCATAATTTATAGGTGCAATCTACAGCAGCTCCTGGACATATCAAGTTCAACTTGTTCTTCCTTTCATCTCAATTTTTCTCACCGTATTTCAGCTCTTTGGAGTGAGGCACACTTGGTGAGATATTCATATCTTTGAGGGAGCTTCTATTGCTCCAATATTTTGCATTCTATTTTAAATTATCTGATATTTAAGTTCAGGAATATCTTAGGCTGAAAGGCCAATCAATCTCATGTATTATTTCTCAATAATGAAGAAACAGTGCCATTTCTCCACTGTCTTGTTGTGAACCATTGTAATGCTGATGATTTCGAATTTGGAGAGCCTTTAATTGTCCATTTATTATTTTAATAAGTTAAATATTATATTTTCTTCATTCTCATAAATTTTCAAGTCGAAATTCCCAAGATTCGTATGTCAAAATTACTTTTAATGAGCAAACAATGACCATTTCCACTCTATTTTGATATATGCCATGGTAATGCTTATTATTTCAAATGAATGAATGTATCTCTGATAAATGTATGATTTATGGACTGTAATTAGTGTTTATTTCAAGTCTCATGTTCAATACTTAAGAATTGGAAGCCATTTTACTCATTTTTGTTGCATTGGGAGAAGATTTGGTGCATTTTTCCCAAGGGTAGAAATTGTGACTTGGGAGTTGTTTTGGAAAGAGTCATAAAAGCCTGTATAAAACTGAACCATGATGCATATGAGAATTTGAAAAGTTACCTTACACATCCATATCCTCTTTTCATAAATTTTAGTTACTTTGGGATCATTTGTGAAGCCATTTCCGACAATTACCCAGGGGGAATTGGAGCCCCAATTTGCTAGTAAAGAATCCTACTTTGAACAGAACATTAAACAAGTTTTCAGAAGTAATTTTGGGGTCATTAAAAATATATTAACATAATATTTAAGTTATAATATCATTCATGTACCTTCCGATAAAATTTGGGAGCATTTGGGCCAATTTGGAGGTCTAGACATCAAAACTAGTTAAGCTCAAAATTGGGGAAAAGTGGAAAAAATTGGTCATTTAATAAAATTTTGAAATTGGGACATTATAGTGGTATCAGAGAATGGTATTGGAACCTTATGTGGTCTGATATTTATTAGGACAATAATTCAGGGACCACCATTACATATTGAAACCAAAATTCCTTTTTTTGAAGAGGATAAAAAAAAGTAGGAGAAGAAGTCAATTGTTTGGGGAAACTATGAATAGGGATGAAAAGGGAATCTCATATGATGGTGACGAGATAATAAAAATCATGGATACTATACTTGAATACATTAACAAGAATATTGTGATAGGATTCAAATTTTTGGCTATCCAAAGTTGGAAAAAATATATTGATTTTAAGAAAACCAAGGGGGAAAATGCATCAGCTTGCTTGAAGGAGCAAAAGGAGAAGACCCATGAACCATTTAGTTCTGAAATAGGTGAAGTAGAAGAATTAGTACATGAAGAGGATATAAATTCACTCCCAAGTGACTTTGAAAAATATGAAGAGACATCACATAAGTATGAAGAAGTTTCTATTGAAAATATTGAAGATAATTTTGAGACACATTCTACCTTGGATATGAAACAAAGAGCATCTACTAATGGATGCATGAACTATGAAGGAGTACCTACTGGTGGGTGCTCACACTTCTATGTTGGTGACATAGATATAAATTTTGAAATTGTTTCTGCAATCCAAACTTCCATTAAACATGAAAATGAATACCTTGTAGTAGTTGAAGAAGAAACAAGATCAACTTCCCCATCACCACTTGAGCTTCATGAAGTTAGTCCAAGCAAGAAGGAAGAAGATGAGGAGGTTCATTTTAAGAGATTCATTTCCTTGAAGGGTCCTTAAATATGAATGAAAATAAGATCCAAGAGGCCCTTATCATACTCCATGACACTCAAGCATTGGTATCAAATTCATGTTGGAGAGATACTTCCTTGGAGGAGCCATCCTTCCTTGAAGACATGGAGAAGATTCAAAGAGAAATGTGCAACATCAAAGGTAATTTCATGTATTTTATTTTTTATATAAAAAATGTTATTTAGATTAGTGAATGGTTACATTAATCCTACTTGAATAATAATGAAGTTATTCATAAGCTCACAATTCAAAATGAGCAACTTCTTGAAAAGTTGCAAGACACTTGTTTTTCCTCCTATGTTTCAGATTGCCAAATGGTAGATTGTTTGGAGGATTTTCTTGACATGGTGGATCATTATAAATGTGGAAATTTGAATGTGGTTTATGTGTTTGAAGATGATCTTGAAGAGATACCAACACTTGATGTGGTGGAAGAGGAACTTGAATTGTCTCTTGATGAAGGTTATGCAATTTTTAAAGAAGAGCATGATTCCTCTACATTGGAACCAATCTATGAAAAAGGTTTCACACTTTTGAAGGAGCTACATGATACTACCCATATGGATCCTTACCATTATGAAACTTCTACACTTTTTAATCATTTGGGTGAGTTAGTTCATTCTCCTACATCCTACAATTCCATGTTTTGCAGCATTAGTCTCAATGAAGTATGGGTGAAAGGGTTCTTTTTTATGGTGCCACATGAGGAGTATGGAAATCCTAGATTTAATTTTTATGATGACATGGTTGGAGCACACTCTTATTCACCTTTTCAGAAGCATCCTTTTTTACTTTATGATGATGCACATCTACATGGATGCACCTATGATATGCATTTAAGTCACTTGAAGACTCATGGTTTTTCTTGCTCAACACTTGGTTCATTTGATGTTGGAGGAACTTCATCCGACACTTGGGTGAAGAGGGATATGATTGAGGAAAATTATTATTGGCAGCAAAATCCTCTATTATTTCATGATGATATACATATTCATGGGTGTATTGATAAGACTTCTTTGAGCCACTTGAAATCTTCATTTTTTTCTTGCTCCTTATTTGGTTCAGATTTTGGTGGAGGTTCTTTATTCACTTCTTGGATGAAAGAACACATGGCTGATTATATTGATGCACATTATATATTTTTGGAGCAGAATTATGGGACATGGGATCTTCACCTATGTCATTGGAGCAGATTTCAATGGTCATTTTATGCTTGTGTGTATGTGCCACATGGTGATCTACTTACTTGGATGTACAAGCACTTTCATGATTCTTTGATGAGGTACCTTCTTGATGTACATTTGTATGATGTTTTTATATAATTTAATGATCTATATTTTCTATGCATGATGTTTGGAAGGGTGCAATACCAGAAATGGGATCCTAGAATTTCTTTGTTTGATCTCACTTGGAGTAGTAGTTCGATTGTTGGTTTGAGAAAGAAAACCAACCTTCAGTTGTTTGAGTTCATCTTTGCAGAGAAGTGTTCATGTTTCCTATTTGGAGAGATGGATTTAGTTTTCACATGATTGGTGTTCATGGCATCACATCATAGTCATTTCACACCATCCATGTATGAGGATCATATGGGACCGTGGGATCATTTTTGGTCTCATTGGTTTCAATTTTGGGGGCAATATTGGATATTTATTCACCACTTGAGAATATGATTGTAGTCAGAGTAGTGCAAAAACAAGCATGGTGGTTCCTCTCTGATATTTTATTTGAATCTTAAGCAATTTAAAGTTTGGTAAATCAGTACCAAGTTCAAAGAATTATACAGAAGCAAAAAAAAAAGGGTGAAAGTTCAGAAAAAGGTTTCCAAATATGGAGGTGAAGATTATTTGCAGAAATTTGGTTTTTATGGATTTGATTAATCCTTTTGGTATTAGTGGTGATGTTATAGGATATATTAATATGCAAAATCCACATCTCTTTACTTTTGGGAACACAAAATTTCATTACATGAGTTCCACTACTAAATTGCAGCTAAAGAAAATTAATGAGCAGAACCATAACAGAGCACTTGGTGCAAAGGAAGGAGTACCAAATGAGGATTACACTTGGGAATATTAAATAATATTGCATCATACAAATATTAAATTGATTGAGGAAAAACAATCTTGGGTGGGGAGGATTGTAATGTCCCCATTTTTAATAATTGCATGGCATGACAATTCCATCAATCTTACTAGTTCCCTAGGTTGGATGGATACATTTGGAATTTTAATAAGGGTGATAATTAATGATGTTAATACATTAGAATGGGATAAATATTTAATAATGTATTTTATTAAATAAATACAATAGAAAATTGAAGTGGCTACAGAGAATGGAGACATATGGAGACTATGGGGCCCACTCAAGCTATAATTCCTATGTTAAATGGCATCCTCCTCTTGCAATCTTGAATCTATGGGAAGCCTAATGTTTTTGGATTGATTATAGGGTTAATATAATTGTCCATATACTTCATAGGTCAAATTTGGGATGAATTGTAACTTACATAGGGAGAGGAAGAGGCAAATGGGAGTTTCATGGACACTTGGCTAGATTCCTCTTACATTTATGACATCTATGACACCAATGATGGATATTCTATGACAGTTATGAAACAAGTCAGATCTGAAGGCTGACATCTAACATATATGACATGTCATGTCAAAATATACCATCCAAGAGAGCTCTCATGTGAGTTTTTGAAGCTCAATGGGCTCCTTCTCAAATTTGGGGAAGGTGGAAGGCTAGGAATCAACCAACAAAATTACCTTTTTATTGTTTGTGAAAATTGTTATTGTGGAGAGAGAAAGCTAGTGGATGACTAGTTCATGCCTTAGCCAATTTCGAGGGTGAAATATTTCCATCCTAGTTGGTGTTTGGAGAGGCCACTAAGGTATTTCAAGTAGCTTAAATGGATTCAAAATTTACAAGTGAAAGCTACAACAACTCGTGTACATATCAATTTAATCTTGTTCTTCCTTTCATCTCAAGTTTTCTCTTGGTAAGGCGCACTTGGTGAGCTATTCATCTCTTTGAGGGAGCTTCTATTGCTCCATTATTTTGTATTATGATGTAAATGATATTATATTTAAATTCATAAATCTCTCAAGTTGAAATGCCAAGTAATCTCATGTATTATTGCTCAATAATGAAGAAACAATGCCATTTCCCCACTATCTTGTTGTGAACCATTGTAATGCTAATGATTTCAAATTGGGAGAGACTTTCATTGTCCATTTATTATTGTAATTAGTTCCATATTCTATTTTCTTCATTCTCAGAAAGTTTCAAGTATAAATCCCCAAGAGTTGTATGTCAAAATGAATTTTAATGAGTAAACAATGACTTTTAATATATGCCATGGTACTTCCCACTCTATTTTGATATATGCCATGGTAATGCTTATTATTTCGAATGGAGGAATGTATCTCTGATAAATGTATGATGGATGGAATGTAATTAATTTTTATTTAAATTCTCATTTTCTGTACTTAAGCATTGGAATCCATTTTACTCATTTTTGTTGCATTTTCCCACAGGGTCAAAATTGTGACTTGGGAGTTGTTTTGGAAAGAGTCATAACAGCCTGTATAAACTGAACCATGATGCATATGAGAATTTGAAAAGGTACCTTACACATCCCCAGCCTCTGTTCATAAATTTGAGTCACTTTGGGATCATTTGTGAAGCCATTTCCGACAATTACCCAGAGGGAATTGGAGCCCCAATTTGCTAGTAAAGATACCTACTTTGAATAGAACATTAAACAACTTTGCAGAAGTAATTTGGGGGTAATTAAAAATATATGAACATAATATTTAAGTTATAATATCATTAATGTACCTTCAAATAAAATTTGGGAGAATTTCGGCCAATTTGGAGGTCTAGACATCAAAACTAGTTAAGCTCAAAATTGGGGAAAAAGTGGAAAAAATTGGTCATTTAATAAAATTTCAAAATTGGGACATTATAGCGGTATCAGATCATGATCTTGGAACCATATGTGGTCTGATATTTATTAGGACAATAATTCAGGGACCACCATTAGATATTGAAACCAAAAGTACTTTTTTTGAAGAGGAAAAAAAAAGTAGGAGAAGAAGGCAATTTTTGGGGGAAACTATGACTAGGGATGAAAAGGGAACCTCATATGATGGCGAGGAGATAATAAAAATAATGGAACCTATACTTGAAGACATGAACAAGAATATTCTGAAAGGATTCGAATTTTCGGCTATCCAAAGTTGGAAAAAATATATTGATTTTAAGAAAACCAAGGGGAAAAATGCATCAGCTTGAAGGAGCAAAAGGAGAATACCCATGAACCACCTAGTTCTGAAATAGGTGAAGTAGAAGAAGTAGTACATGAAGAGGATATAAATTCACTCCCAAGGGACTCTGAAAAAATATGAAGAGACATCACATAAGTATGAAGAAGTTTCTATTGAAAATACTGAAGATCATTTTGAGACACATTCTACCTTGGATATGAAACAAAGAGCATCTACTAATGGATGCTTGAACTATGAAGGAGTGCCTTCTAGTGAGTGATCACACCTATATGTTAGTGACATAGAGATAAATTTTGAAAGTGTTTCTGCAATCCAAACTTCCATTAAACATGAAAATGAATACCTTGTAGCAGTTGAAGAAGAAACAAGATCAACTTCCCCATCACCACTTGAGCTTCATGAGGTTAGTCCAAGCAAGAAGGAAGAAGATGAGGAGGTTAATTTGCAAGAGACTCATTTCCTTGAAGGGTCCTTAAATATCAATGAAAATAATATCCAAGAGGCCCTTAGCATACTCCATGACACTCAAGCATTGGTATCAAATTCTTATTGGAGAGCTACTTCCTTGGAGGAGCCATCCTTGCTTGAAGACATGGAGAAGATTCAAAGAGCAATGTACAACATCAAAGGTAATTTCATGTCTTTGATATTTGATAGAAAAAATGTCATTGATATTACTGAATGGTTACATGAATCCTACTTGAATAATAATGAAGTTATTCATAAGCTCACAATTCAAAATGAGCAACTTCTTGAAAAGTTGCAAGACACTTGTTTTTCCTCCTATGTTTCAGATTGTCAAATGGTAGATTGTTTGAAGGATTCTCATGACATAGTGGATCATGAGAAATGTGTAAATTTGAATGTGCTTTATGTGTTTGAATATGATCTTGAATATATACCAACACTTGATGTGGTGGAAGAGGAAATTGAATTGTCTCTTGATGAAGGTTATGCAATTTTTAAAGAAGAGTGTGATTCCTCTACATTGGAACCAATCTATGAAAAAGGTTTCACGCTTTTGAAGGAGATGAATAATACTACCCATATGGATCCTTACCATGATGAAAATTCTGTACTTTTTTACCATTTGGGTGAGTTAGTTCATTCTCCTACATCCTACAATTCCATGTTTTGCATCATTAGTCTCAATGAAGTATGGGTGAAAGGGTTCTTTTTTATGGTACCACATGAGGAGTATGGAGCTCCTAGATTAAATTTTTATGATGACATGGTTAGAGAACACTCTTATTCACCTTTGCAGCAGCATCCTTTCTTACTTTATGATGATGCGCATCTACATGGATGCACCTATGATATGCATTTAAATCACTTGAAGACTCATGGTTTTTCTTGCTCAACACTTGGTTCATTTGATGTTGGAGGAACTTCATTTGACACTTGGGTGAAGAGGGATATTATTGAGGAACATTATTATTGGCAGAAACATCCTTTTTTATTTCATGATGATATAAATATTCATGGGTGTACTGATGAGACCTCTTTGAGCCACTTGAAGTCTGCATGTTTTCCTTGCTCCTTATTTGGTTCAGATTTTGGTGGAGGTTCTTCATTCACTTCTTGGATGAAAGAACATATGGCTGATTATATTGATGCACATTATATATTTTTGGAGAATCATTATGGGACATGGGATCCTCACCTATGTCATTGGAGCATATTTCAGTGGTCATTTTATGCTTGTGTGTATGTGCCACATGGTGATCTAATTATTTGGATGTACAGCCACTTTCATGATGCTTTGATGAGGTACCTTCTTAATGCACATTTGTATGATGTTGTTATGTACTTTCATGATCTATATTTTGTACTCATGATGTTTGGAAGGGTGCAATACCAGCAATGGGATGTTGGAATTTCTTTGTTTGATCTCACTTGAAGTAGCAGTTCGATGGTTGGTTTGAGAAAGCAAACCAACCCTCATTTGTTTGAGTTCATCTTTGCAAAGAAGTGTTCATGTTTCCTATGTGGAGTAAATTTGGATAGATGAATTCAGTATTCACGTGCTTGGTGTTCATGGAATCCCATCATATTCATTTCACAAAATCCATGTATCAGGATCATATGGGACCATGGGATCATTTTTGGTATCATTGGTTTCAATTTTGGGGGCAGTATTGGAGATTTATTCACCGCTTGAGAAGATGATTGTAATCAGAGTAGTGCAGAAAAAAGAATGGTTGTTACTCTTTGATATTTTATTTGAATCTTAAGCAATTCAAAGTTTGGTAACTCAGTACCAAGTTCAAAGAATTATACAGAAGCAACAAAAAAAGGGTGAAAGTTCAGAAAAGGTTTCCAAATATGGAGGTAAAGATTATTTGCAGAAAATTGGTTTTTATGGATTTGATTAATCCTTTTGGTATTAGTGGTGATGTTGTAGGATATATCAATATGAACAATCCACATCTCTTTACTTTTGGAAACACAAAATTGCAGTACATGAGGTCCACTACTAAATTGCAGCTAAAGAAAATTAATGAGCAGAACCATAATAGAGCACTTGGTGCAAAGGAAGGAGTACCAAATGAGGATTACCCTTGGGAATATGAAAGAATATTGCAGCATAAAAATATTAAATTGATTTAGGACAAGAAATATTGGGTGGGGAGGATTGTAATGTCCCCATTTTTAATAATTGCATGGCATGACAATTCCATCAATCCTACTAGTTCCCTAGGTTGGATGGATACATTTGGAATTTTAAAAAGGTGATAATAAATGATGTTAATACATTAGAATGGGATAAATATTTAATAGTTTATTTTATTAAATAAATAAAAGATAAAATTGAAGTGGCTACAGAGAATGGAGACATATGGAGACTATGGGGCATGACAATTCCATCAATCCTACTAGTTCCCTAGGTTGGTGGATACATTTGGAATTTTAATAAGGGTGATAATAAATGATGTTTTTTTTTTAACAGAAACAGAAATGAGAAATATATTAACAGGCTGTGTACAGCCATTCATTACAGCCAAAGGAAGAGATATAATGCCGGCAGATCAAAATTGCTGCACAACTGGCATGTCTTGAAAGTTTCCCATAAAACAGAGCTTATGATCTTTCCATAGTTACAAAAGTTGCGGGTAGTAAATACCCTCACAAAATGGCTACATAGCAAAATGCAGAAAAACATGACCCATACAAAATTGCAAAATTAAACAAGAGACATAAGTTAAATGCCTGTCATAGCCCTGGGCTGCAGAACCGATTCTTCATCCATGGGTTGACCACATGATTCATTAACTCCCTTAACCCTGCTTTCCTGGTTCATTGAGATGAACTTCTCAAGTTCTTCCTCTATTCGTTCAACCCTTCCCAGCAGCTCGCGCATGTTGCTCTCTAGATCATCTGTTCTAGCACCAAGATTGCTGATATCAAATGATATGTGACTCACAGTTTCACTCATGCCTTTAATTTCCTTGGCCATTTCTTTATTGTCCATCACCCCTATGGCTGTCATCTCGTGCAGCCTGCGAAGATTCTTCTTTATGTCCATCAGCCCAGCATTATCGCCATAATGAGCCATCCCTCGAGAGTCAGCCGAAATTGCTATTCGGGAGAACTGAATATGCAAAGGATAATCTGGACTGTCCTGGGTCTCACCACAACACCCTGTAGAAACACTCCAAAGGTCTACAATTTCTTGTTGCAGAGTGGAAACACTGAGACTGTTGGAGCAATACAATGTTCCCAAGGCGTCTTTCTGCCAGCCAGAGCAAAGGCAGCCTATAACCTTGTCTAGACTGTCTTCTCGAAATGGAGAAGAATCTACGTGACTACCGGTGCTCCAAGATACTGAGGGATAACTACAATTACATGAGAAGAGGGCAGTCAAAGCGAGGCGCTCTTTAACAAAGGCCCGAATTAGGGGGAGCTCATGCCAAGGGATTCCTTGCAGTCTCCTACTCCCCACTCCAGCTACCACATTCAGCAAAAAATTCACAGAACCAGGAGAACCGTGACCCAAATCCAACAGGTTGCTATGGAGCGAGTCTAAACAATGAGGCGACATAGTGAAAGGTATAGAGAGCTACCGATCGTGCGAGTGAAGAAGGCAATAAATTGGAGGCCTGTAAGGCTTTAATTCCTCTGCTGCCGAGAGAGAATGATCCATCCACACGACCTGCAAAGGAGAGCATGCAGGAATTAACATTGAAAGCGAGGAGCCACCAAGAAAAGAGTTGAAGTGATGGCCAGCTGGAGGGAGGGCGAAGGGAAGGCGGATGAGGGAGAGGATAGTGAGGAGGAAAGGGGGGATGGGGGGGGAAAGCTAGAAAGGGGGGAAAGGAAAACCAAGGGGAAGGATAGAAGACCATACAAACACCAATAAATTTCTCCAAAGGATAAGGACTCCATTTTAAATATTTGCATGAGAAAGCGAGGAGGAGTACTAAAGCTTCTCGTCATGGAATGAATTTTAGAGAGGGAGGATCGCCATCCTGGCTATAGAGGCCTTGAGAGAGACTGGCACCTATGTTAGCCATGATATCTGCTTCTTTATTATTTTGACGAAGAATGTGGAAAAACTCGAAGGATTGAGGCATAAGAAGCTTAGCTTTTTTATATAATCGACGACATTTGATATCTCCTGTAGGATACCCATTGATCATCTCGTAGATGACGTGCCTGGAGTCGCCAAATATCAGGAACTTCCAGAGATTTTTGTCTTGTATGAGATGGAGACCCTGAAGAAGAGCCATCCATTCAGCTTCGTTGTTGGTTCTAGAGCCAAGACCCCAGGCAAATCTTTGTTCCACTTGTCCTCCGGGATCCAACAAGATCCCACCCGCTCCTGCCACCCCTGATAATAAATGATGTTAATACATTAGAATGGGATAAATATTTAATAATTTATTTTATTAAATAAATAAAATAGAAAATTTAAGTGGCTACGGAGAATGGAGACATATGGAGACTATGGGGCCCACTCAAGCTAGAATTTCTATGTTAAATGGCATCCTCCTCTTGCAGTCTCGAATCTATGGGAAGCCTAATGTTTTTGGATTGATTATAAGGTTAATATACTTGTCCATATACTTCATAGGTATAATTTTGGATGAATTGTAACTTACATGGGGAGAGGAAGAGTCAAATGGGAGTTTCATGGACACTTGGCTAGATTCCCCTTACATTTATGACATCTATTACACCAATGATGGAGATTCTATGACAATTATAACACAAGTCAAATTTGAAGGATGAAATATAACATATATGACATGTCATGTCAAAATATACCATCCAAGAGAGCTCTCATGTTATTTTTGGAAGCTCAATGGGATTCTACTCAAATTTGGGGAAGGTGGAAGGCTAGGAAAGAGGGGATACATGTCAATTCATGATCCCACACACTAATTCAAATTGGATTGAGTTTATGGATGGATTCGGAACCTTAGAAGGATAAGAATGTCTATAAATTACAGGAATAAACCAAGAGAATGGCCTTTTGATGATTTGTGAAAATTCTTATTGTGAAGAGAGAGAGCTAGTGGATGACTAGCTCATGCCTTAGCCAATTTCGAGGGTGAAAGATTCCCATCCTAGTTGGTGTTTGGAGAGGCCACCAAGGTATTTCAAGGAGATTAAATGGATTCATAAGTTACAGTTGCAAGCTATAGAATCTCATGGACATATCAATTGCAGCTTGTTCTTCCTTTCATCTCAAGTTTTCTCACCATATTTCAGCTCTATGGAGTTAGGCGCACTTGGTGAGCTATTCATCTCTTTGAGGGAGCTTATATTGCTCCAGTATTTTGTAATATGATGTAAATGATATGATATTTAAGTTAATAAATCTTTCATTTTGAAAGGCCAATAAATCTCATGTATTATTGCTCAATAATGAAGAAACAATGCCATTTCCCCACTACCTTGCTGTATACTCTTGTAATATAGATGGATTCGAAGGGATGTATAAAATATTGATGATTTATGAATGAATGGACTGTAATTAAATTATATTATGGTCTTCATGTTAATTAACTAAGAATTTGTGCCCATTGGGTCGAATTCATAGCAATTGGAGGAAACTACACCTCATTTCCCCAAGGGTCCAAAACTAGTTTTTTATATCTGATTGAAAGAAGTGGTAAAATCCATGGGAGGTCGATTGGTTATGCCTATGACTCTCTGATAATGTATTATACACATCCTATACTTCAATTTAATAATTAGAGTGAATTTCTTCACATTTGGGAATCCATTTCTACCACTTACCCCGGCGGGATTTGAGCCCAAAATTGCCAGTAAAACCATCTATCTTGTTCAAAATTTAGTATAGGCTTACAGAAGTGATTGGAGGGCCATAATACATCCCTAAACATAATAATTAGGTTATTATATAATTAATTCACCTTCTCAGAATATTTGGGAGCAATTGGGATGATTTGGAGACCAAGACACTAAAACTAGTCAAGAGCCAAAATTGTGAAAAATTTGGAAAATTGGGCATTTTGGTAAAAATTTACACACTGTCTGTAACCAAAAAAGAATACGTATTCCTTATCTTTCATGTTAAGTTTTAACGATTCCAGGAAATTCAAATCATGTCTCTCTTCATTTTTGACAAGCTTGAAGAGGGGAGAGAATAATGCTTGATAAAGTCATTGATTCATGGATTTTATGAGCCTGAACTAGTACATGCTCGTTGGTGTTTTCATGTTTAGAGAGTCTAAAAACTACGAAGAATACTCCAAGGAGGTGATTTTTTGTCCAATTTAGTCTCCTACGGCCAAAAAAAGTATAAAACATACCAAAGAAGAACTCTCTTAGCTTTTGAAGAAGTAAGGCACACCTTTGACGTACTTAGTCAAAGAGGCTCAAAAAAGGTTAAACTACCACCTACCCAAAGCCCCCTCAAAAAAAACATATAGCTTGAGCTTTACGAGTGTGAAGGAAATAAATATGACTCGGAAAGATCAATTTGGTTACAAGAAATGGGGCTTACAACAGTAAACTCGATGCTTTGTTCTTTAGGGTTTAACAAGCATGACAAAGGCATAAAGTACGCTCGAAATATTTTTCATGTTTAGGTCCAGAGCATGAAAAAGAGAAAACTAAGCTCATACCAGGCACTCCTTTTCCATAAATTTAGTCCCTCGGGTTTGGAAAAGCGATAAACCTATACCTAAGAATACTATTCTCAATTCTGAAGAAAAGATAGTGTTCATTTTTCCTATTATTCCACATGGTCCGAAAAAGCGATAAACTACCACCAATGTGGATGCCCATTCACATATTCTTAACAAGCCTGAATGTAAAAGTTTATTTGGCATCCAAGTCTATTTTGAGGAGTTAGACCTGGGCCTAAAGAAACTCCATAAGGGCATGGATCCTTATAAAGGGGATAACTTGTAAAAAGAGTCCAAAATGAGGCTCAATTTGGCATGAAAAATAGATAAGAAGGCTCCCCTGAACCTATGACAAATGCGACATGAGTACCAAAAGACAACAATGTGTTCTAAACTAGGGCACTCATGTAAGGAAGGCCCTATCCATGGAAGAACAATGGTATAGACAAGGTAATAATGGTTAAACACCATAGTCTATGGTCAAAGTGGTGATCCTAGGGTTAAAATGGATTTAGGTATAGATGCAAAAATGCATATGAATGACCAAATTCCTACCCTATATAAGTGAATAACGACTTTAAATGAACTTGGAACTGTTGCATTAGGAAAAAATGACATGGCATTAGTTCAATTTCTAACACAATTTTTGAAACTATAGGCTAAAAACCCACAATTTGAAATTTTTCCTATATATAGTCCAAAAATAGAAATCAAAACATACCATTTGAAGTTTTAACCCAATTTGGAAACATTTTACCTCTAACTTGGATTTCTCATTGTGGACAAACCGGTGGATCATTTGGAATTCTGCAAGTGCCAGCTAAACTAGCTCTTCATTCTCTTCCATTTTAACCATTTACATTTTCAAATTTATGCAAAATTTGGATGTTTAATGCTAGCTTAAGGGGGTCACACAGTACACACAGGTAGGAAACTTACACAGTCACGTACACACATTTTACATGCAACCTGCCTGAAGGAAACCAACGTGTCATACGTGACCTGTCTAAAATACATTCATGTGTACTGTGCGACATAGGAAAAATAAAATAGGACCAAAATTTAAAGAATTTTCATGAATTCTAATGTTAAATATTGGTCTAATGGACAGTTTTAACCATGGTGTTGGAGTGGAGGGGGCAGGAACATGAAGATATGGACCGATTCGCACTCCGCAGTTTCCCCACGATGCAAGCATTGCGGCAAAGTGGGATATTGAAGTTCTTTTGTAGTTCACCTATGCGAGCCAGTGTCCATTTACTAGAGTTTTTGATTGGCTACTAGGATCATGACCTTGGGGCCTTTGACCTTTAAGGTGAAATCTTGGAGGTGGTAGTGGAAGACATATACTTAATTACAAGTTTTTCTAGATAGGGAACACCTGTCAACCTCAAGGGTACTGGCAGGGGTGGTGAACCCATGAGTGTTTAGAATTATATAAACACTTACTGCGCTCCTGAGATTCAGAAAAAGGGATCATGCATCCCTATTGTTCATATTAGTAAATTCCCACTACTGGTGCTGGTAAGTACTATAGTGAGGGATGCAAGATCATCATCGCTTCATCTTGCTACTCGGAACCAAATGAGGATTGCTCTAGAGTGCCTACAGGGAACTGTGTTTGACTGGTGCTCGGGGAATAATCCCGATAATGAAAAACCAACTCTCTGACTACAAGAAAGGCCGATAGAAGAATTCTAGATATTCCAGTGTATTGGTGGCCTTCTTTTTTAAGAGAGTGCCCGCAATCAGCCCTACGGTACCACTTCTAGTATTCTCTCCTCGTCATCCTAGACTGACTAGGTGGAGAGATATTTTCCTTCACCAGGGCGGCAGTGGGTCAATGTAGAGTGCGTATGATGATGATTTCTACTTGTGTGGGGGCGGAAATTGCCAGCACTAGAGTAGTTTCCATACGCTGGTTTAGAATTTCGAGGCGACAATGATCTCGTCCTCCCTCTTGGAGGTGTATGGGGAGTGCTAGGTATTTTACTTCTTAAGTTTTTAAATTTTTATGAATTTTTATCATAAAGATATATACATATGTATAAGAGTTTTTAATCCATTTAATGTTTAAAATGCAGATATTGGGCCTGTCCTCCCTAATGGGCATCCTAGGATGTATGTACGACCAATGGCAGGGGAATATCAGGGTTTGATTAGAGTACTTGAGGGAAATATGGCTAGGATTACCTACAGAGTCCCAACCATACGTATTGAGCAAATAACTGCCATCATGCAGGAACTTGTTGTCAGAATTCCACCTACCTGGATACGCCTTATGCAAAGGGTAGCCAGGGATGTACTTGTCTACATAGAAGCCACGGAGGCTTCTGTTGATGAAGAAGCTGAGGAGGCTGGTGATCAAGGTGACCATGGTGATACGGATGATGAGGGTGGTCAATATTAGATCTAGGGGAATTTTATGGATTGTGATCCAATTTTTGTATGTTTTTGTATATTTATATAGTTATGACTAGATCTGAGGATTAAAAACCCGACCTATCTTATGGACATATATTCACACACACACACACACACACACACACACATATATATATTTCTAGTTTATCTACATGTATTCACAATGTATCTATTATGTATTTTTATAAAATGTGTGTTAAGTGCCAATATAAGATATAGTTTGCATATGCATCAGTTAATGAGTTTTGATTTCTTGGAATACGATCAAATGAAATAAAATCAAAATTTATTTCCAATAATATGACTTGCAAAAACTGATGTAACAAGATAGGGTTTCGCACCTGATATAAAATGTATCTATTATGTCTTTTTATAAAATGTGTGTTAAGTGCCAATATAAGATATAGTTCACATATGCATCAGTTAATGAGTTTTGAGTTCTTGGAATACTATCAAATGAAATAAAATCAAAATTTCTTTCCAATAATCTGACTTGCAAAAACTGATGTAACAAGATAGGGTTTCGCACCTGATAAGCTCGATTGAGCTGGGAAACCACCAGTTGAGAGTCAAGTTTGACTTCCAACTAAGTGATGCCACATGACAAGGCATCCCATAAAATCTCAATGATGGCCCTGTATTTGACCACATTATTGGTAGTAGGACCTAGGAAAGTGCCTCCAGATGCAACTAGTTGTCCTGAGGGTGAGTAAATAACCCATGCGGTTGAAGCCAGGTTGCAAGTGTGACAACTACTACCATCTGCAAAACCTACAAACCAGTTGGAATACATCTGTAACAACCAACAGATGATATAAGAACACAAATCAGTTAACTATTGTACATAGAGTTACATACAATAAAAATACAAGAAAAGGCGCTAAGCTTAAGCATAGTACTTTTTCAAGTAGAGCCCATTTCTAGGCTTTGACAGCTTATTCCCTTCGAAATCAGTTAATTCATATGCCCCTTTCTTTAAAAATTTCAACACAATATAGGGTCTTAACCACACAAACCTGAATTTCCCTACCCCCATGGGTTCTTTGTCTTGATCCCAGAGCAAGACAAGTTCCCCTTCAGAAAAAATCCTAGGTTTGACCAATTTATCATAATGATTTTTAACCCTATTTTTATGAGTCTCGTTTGATGTCAACGCATCTCTACGTTGTTAATATAGATGTTCTAAATGTAGCAAACATTCTTCCATTTCATTCATGTCAGGACAATACACCCTTGTAACCTAGGTTCTGGGGTTACCAACTTACTAATAGACTTGCAGACAATCAACTTTTACAGAAAATGAAATGAGAATATGAAGAGAGTTTGTCTTACCTGGTTTATGACAGTTGATCCAAGCTTGGTATTCTCTTGCTTTGATATTCTCCAAATCTTCTAGGGATGCTTCTCTTCACCTGCAAAGAGCCAATTATTCAAGAAATATATCATACATATATATATATATCAGAATTTAGATGAAAAACATATTAATAACATAATTGAAATAATTCATTAGCCAATTGATCCAGGAGGATCCAAGAAGGAAATTTTTTTGAAGTCCCCCAATCTCAGCAAAACCAGCACTAGATCGAAGGGCTCATTGAGACGATTCCAACAGCGTTCGTTTCACCTCAAACGAACCCCGTATGAAAAAGTTATCATGTTCTGTTCTATAAGGTCAAAAGGCAAGATTGGCAAAAAGAGGTGCCACGTGGCACCACTGACAGGGTGACACGTGGCATATGTATTGTACAAACCTGATGACGTGGAACCACTAACAGGGTGACACATGGCATCCATATGATATGGACAAGATGACATGGCAGGTGTACGGACCAACCAAAAGACGACACGTGGCACCACTCAGAGGGTGACACGTGGCATCCATACAGTACGAACCAATCACAAGATGACACGTGGAAGTATGGATCCGAGATGGCATACTACTGACTGGGTGTACAGATGGTGATGTGGCAGTATGGCTCGACGACGTTGTAGATGACTCAGCGGAGCTGGCCGACAATTGGCCGATGAGTTGGACCAATCGGTGCCTGCCACATGGCAGGCTCGAATTGGCCAAAATGGTTAGATACTAAATTATGGCCTCCGCGAGGTT
The DNA here is from genome assembly GCA_001517045.1 of Pseudotsuga menziesii. Classification (NCBI taxonomy): domain Eukaryota; kingdom Viridiplantae; phylum Streptophyta; class Pinopsida; order Pinales; family Pinaceae; genus Pseudotsuga; species Pseudotsuga menziesii. Next base: position 88,892 of record LPNX011114920.1, read on the forward strand.
TGACCCCGTGACCTCTACAAAGAAGGCTGAGCGCCTTCACCACTTGGGCTACGTGTGGTCCTTGGTCTATGTGGTAAGGTTCGTTTATTTAAACTTAAAAGAGTTTATAATGGCGCAAAAAGGGGGCCGAGGCAAGACCCGACCCATGGTTTTCAATGTGACGAGGTTGTTACAATGCCGACCCACGTGATATCTCCTCCTCCCATTGGCACAACCACCACATAAACGGATTACATGCCACCAATATATGGGTTGGAGCGCCACCACCTAAATGGATTACATGCCACCAATATACGTGGGACGCGCCCCTCTTTTAACATGTGCTTTTTAAAAACCTTTGTTATGGCATTTAAAGTGGGTTTGTATGGTTATAATATGGTTTTAACCATATTAAAAGCCAACAAAAGGATATGCTTTTTTTAAAAGGGTATTTTTAAATGTTTGTTTATTATTTAATAAAAAAACCCAACCACATGAAAACCAACTTGGAGAAGTTGTAACCAAGGCCCAATTAGGAAAATTTGTTGTAACTAAGAATTCATGAGAAACATGTGAAGGGGGTCTTCTCAAGCTATATAAACCCTCTTATTCTCCATTTTCCAGTCATGCTTTAGAGTGGAGACTTTGTAGCTAAAGGAGAGAAGGAAGATTGCGTAGCTTTGCAGGAGGAAGGTACGAGTGTTTATACTCGTTTTACACCGTCTTCAGGCTTCGGAGTTGCTGGAAGCAGTCTTGTTGTGTTTTGGGCAACGGTTCTCTTCCTGTCCATTGTTGCCAAGGTATCATTGTATCATTGCCATGTATTTTTTCCTTATGCTGAGATTATAGATCGGCCCTCCTATTGAGAAGTAGGCTCGGAGATGTAGTCCATCCTGGACGAACTCCGTTATCAACTTGTTGTCTTTATGTGCGTATTGTCTATGTTGTTTGGTTCTCTTCTTATGGATTTGTGAGCTTCATTCATGCTCTTTATGCAATTCATGTTAACGTCATAGAGTAGCAAAGATCTTGTTTTCGGATCATGTGGTATCAAAGCAGGACTATTTGACGTTGGATTGTGAGTGTGGATGCTCACGAGGGCTAAACTGCAAGCTGGTGAGGGTACATTAGAGCCTTACAATTCCGAGATCAGACATGCACATAGAAGGAGGAAGATGGATGCTAATGATGCCCACACCGAGATGGAGGCAAACTTTCACAAGGTCTTCTACATGATGGCCGACAAGGTAGACAAGTTGTTTGCAGACTATGAAGAATGCATGGCGAAAGAAAGAAAAGGCAGTGAAGTAAAGAAGGAAGACAAAGAAGTGAAGGATGAAGGCAACGCTTCAGTTTACCATGGAGGAGGTGGAGAAGAGCCTCTTGAGCCTCCCTCTTCACCTTTAGCTTCAAGCACAAGTTCAAGTGCTTCTTCCTCATCTCATTCTCAGCATTCCAAGGTTCTTCACAAAGAGCCTCAAAAGAAGCCCTTATTGAAGCTCGATGTGAAGTTTGATTTGCCCATGTTCAATGGGGAAGTGAATGCAGAGAAGTTGAAAAATTGGATAAGGAAAATTGAGGTCTATTTTCGAGTCCAGCATATCAAAGAAGAAGATGTGAAGATTCAGTTGGCTTCACTTCGATTGACAGGCACCGCACTTGTATGGTGGGAAAGCAAGCTTCAGCAAGGTAGCAAACAAATGGGTAATCTTCTCTCATCGTGGTCTGCTTTCATTTCTGCTTTACGTAAGCAATTTTATCCATTGGGTTATGTTGAAAAGGCTATGATGGATTGGCAAAGTTTTAGACAAGGCAAGGGTCAGAGTGTTTAGAATTTTACTGAAGAATTTAGAAAAAAAGCTCTAGAGTTGAATATTTCTTTAGATTCTGCTGACACTCTTTTGAAGTACATTGGTGCTCTTCATCATTATCTACGCCATACTTTGATGTTGTTGAATCCTACTAGTGTGGATGAAGTAAGTGTTTAGGATACTCATCTTGAGAGCAGGGGGAAGCATTTGCAAGAAGACCATCCGAAGAATCCTTTCAAGCCCAACAACAACCACAAGTCCAAAAATAAAGACAAGAGCAAGAAGACAGCTACTGCCAAGAAGGAAGGAGGAAAGCTCCATTGCAAACATTGCGACATTGATTGGCATGATGAAGAAAGTTGTTGGAAGTTGCATCCTGAACAGATGCCAAAGCATTATGGAGGCAAAAAGAAGAAAAATACCATTGCAACAGCGCAACGAGATTTGGGTTCCGACTCAAGTCACGAAACCATGATTACAGCCATGGGAATGCAAGGTAACAAAACTCCTCATACTGGTTCAAGTTCTACTCATGTTTCTAAAGAAAATGATAAAAAAAAGAAGTGAGTTGTTTCACATCAGAGTTGTGTCTAAGCATACCAAGATTGAAACATTATTTGATCCGGGTTCTCAAGTAAATTTGATCTCATAATCAGTTGTTAAGAAGTTGGGCATACAGACTAAACCTCACCCCAAGCCTTATCCTCTTGGATGGGTACGTGATAATGCTAAGCTACAGGTGACTAAGCAATGCAGGTTAAGGTTTGCTATTGCTTCAAAGTTGATCGATGAGGTGGACTTAGATGTTGTTCCTCTTGACATCTGCGGTATCGTATTGGGAATCCCATACTTGTATGATCGAAAAGTAGTATTCTTCTGTCATGAGAACAAGTACCATCTCACCAAAAATGGGATGGAATACATTGTGAGAGCTCATAGTATGAAGGCTAACACCACTCTTGTTAGTGCAGGACAGATGAAGAGACTCATCAACACTAATAAGAGATACATGCTCATGGTTGTGAGAGCAAAATATGCTGAAGCATCCTATGCTTTCAAAGGTTGTGATCCTTCTCATAAAAAGGCTATGATTGATATTGTGGCTAACTATGATGAAATATTTCAGGAACCTATAGGTTTTCCTCCCAAAAGGGAGATTCAACATGAGAGTCATCTCCAGCAGGATGCCCCTCTTCCTAATGTGGGCATGTACAGGTTGTCCGCAGTTGAAATGGCAGAGATTAAGAAGCAAGTTCAAGACTTGTTGGACCAAGGAGTGATCAAACCCAGCTCCTCTCCATGTGGTTCGCCGATTGTGTTGGTGATGAAGAAAGATGGCACATGGAGGATGTGCGTTGACTATCGGGCTCTCAACAAGATCATGATCAAGAATCGATACCCACTTGCTCGACCAGTTGAAAGATGATGTGTTCTTTACCAAGTTGGATTTGTGCAGTGGCTACCACCAGATCCGAATTGCAGAAAGTGATGTGTGGAAGACGGCCTTCAAGACCAAGCAAGGTCTATTTGAGTGGTTGGTGATGCCCTTTGGGCTTTGCAATGCACCTGCAACCTTTATGCGGGTAATGAATGATGTTTTCCGGACATTCTTAGATGATTTTGTCATTGTTTATCTAGATGATATATTGGTCTTTAGTAAAACTTGGGAAGCACATGTAGGGCATGTAAAGATAGTGTTTGACACTTTGAAAAAGGAGAAATTGTATGTAAAATTGTCAAAGTGTGAATTTGGCAAAACTTCATTAGTTTACTTGGGTCATATTCTAGGAGGTGGAAATTTAAAAATTGATCCTTCAAAAGTTGATGTAATTGTCAATTGGCCTAAGCCTACTAACGCTACTGAAGTGAGAAGCTTTTTAGAATCTGTTCAATATTGGAGAAGGTTCATTCAGAACTTCTCATACATAGCATCTCCTTTGCATGCCTTAACAAGTGTAAAGAAATCCTTCCAGTGGGGAGGTAAGCAGCAGAAAGCCTTCGACACATTGAAGGGAAAGATCAGCACCGCCCTAGTCTTAGCCTTGCCTAATTTGCAACAACCATTTGAGATAGAGACAGATGCCAGTGGATATGCCATGGGAGCAGTATTGATGCAGCACCACAAGCCTATTTGCTACCATTCAAACACTTTTACTCAAGCAGTGATCAACTATCCCACCTATGACAAAGAGTTGTATGCTTTGGTTCAGAGTGTCAAGAAGTGGAAACACTACTTGATGGGTAAGGAGACGATCATCCATACCGATCATCAGCCCTTGCAGTATCTCCAGTCCCAGAATAAGCTCTAGCAAGCTCATCATTTCAGGTGGATGGGATTCCTTCAACAATTCCATCTAGTGATCAAGTACAAGAAGGGTACTAGTAACAAAGTGACAGATATGCTCTCTAGACCTCCTATTGTTGCATCTATTGTTTTGAAAAATGCTTCTTTATCCCATGAAAGTTATATTGAGCAGTATGCTACTGATGATGATTTCAAGGATATTTATGAGAAGCTAACCAATGGCACACAGGTGGAAGACTACTATTTGCAAGGAAAGTTGCTCTATCATTTGGGCAAGCTATGTGTTCCTATCAGTGAAAGAGTCCATGTAATACGAGAATCTCATACTTCTCTTGTATCAGGGCATTTTGGGGTAGGTAAGACTTTGGCTTATTTGCAAATACTCGTGTATTGGCCTCGCATGAAAGACATTGTAACAAAATATATAAAGGGGTGTGTGATGTGCTCTACTTGTAAGCCCACTAATAGAAAATTGGGGCTGTACTCACCACTTCCTATTCCTTCCCATCCTTGGGAAAGAATTTCCATGGATTTTGTGGGGGGTATACCTATGTCTAGGAGGGGTCATGACTACTTGTATGTGTTCGTGGATAGGTTTAGCAAGATGTGTATTCTTATGCCATGTAAAAAGCAGGTCACTGCAGAGCAATCTGCTTCTCTCTTCTTTCAGCATGTATGGGTTCACTTTGGACTTCCTACGTCCATTATCTTGGATCGGGAATCCCGATTTCTTGGAGAGTTTTGGACAAAATTATGGTGTATGATGGACACCAAGCTGAAGAGGAGCACTGCTTTCCATCCACAGACCAATGTCCATTTGCTTCAAGGCTATTGCAACAAGCATACTAAGTTATGGGATGAACAAATCCAGTATGTGCAGCATGCCTACAACAGGGCTATGCATTCTTCCACTCAGAGCTCACCATTTGAGACATGCTTTGGGTACTTGCCAAAGACTCCATTGGACTTGAATTATGGGAGAGAGGTTGGTTCAAGCACTTCCAAGGATGAAGACAAAGCTCAAAGGTTCATTCAGAGAGTTCAACAGGTACATCAAGCAGTGCAAGAGCAGTTGGAGAAGAGTCAAGCCTAGTACAAGGCTCGCCATGACAAGCATAGAGTTGATCATCAGTTTCAGGTGGGAGATCAAGTGTGGCTTCACATCAGCAAGGAGAGGATGAATGGAGAAGGAAAGAAGCTCAAGCCCATCAGATATGGTCCCTTCACCATCTTGGAGAAGATTGGGACGAATGCCTTTCGCTTAGAGCTACTGCCATACATGCAGATCTACTCAGTGGTGAATGTGGAGAACTTGAAACTCTATGAGCCTCCCATTATCATGGATGAAAGGGAGAATGTCCCATTTCCATCAGTTGATGAATTTGCTCTTGAGTACATGGATGAGCTAAAGGAAGATGTTATCTTGGACAGAAGGACAAGGACTTCTCACAGAGGTGATGTTGATTATCTTCGAGTTGGCATCAGAGGAACTCATCCAAGCAAAGCCAAGTGGAATGAGAAGGAGAAAGTGAGGGAGCAATTCCCTCACCTATTTGCTGATTAGTACAGGCTTTTGGAGGCCAAAAGCTTCTTAGTGGGGAGGAATGATCCAGGAAGATCCAAGAAGGAATTTTTTTTGACGTCCCCCAATCTTAGTAAAACTAGCACCAGATCGAAGGTCTCATCGAGATGATTCCAATGGCGTTCGTTTCACCTCAAATGGACTCCGTATGAGAAATTTATCGCGTTCTGTTCTATAAGGTCAACAGGCAAAATTGGCAAAAAGAGGTGCCACATGGCACCACTGACAGGGTGACACATGGCATCCGTACTGTAGAAACCTGATGACATGGAACCACTGATAGGGTTACATGTGGCATCTGTACAGTATGGACGAGATGACATGGTAGGTGTACGGACCAACCAAAAGACGACACGTGGCATCCGTACAGTACGGACCAATCACAAGGTGACACATGGAAGTACAGATTCGAGCTGGCATACTGTTGACTGGGCATACAGATGGTGACATGGCAGTACGGTTCGACGACGTGGCAGATGACTCAGCTGAACTGGCCGACAATTGGCCGATGAGTTGGACCAATTGGTGCCTGCCACGTGGCAGGCCCGAATTGGCCAAAATGGTCAGATATTAAATTATGGCCTCCGCGAGGTTTGACCCTGTGACCTCTACAAAGAAGGCTGAGCGCCTTCACCACTCAAGCTACGTGTGGGCCTTGGTCTGTGTGGTAAGGTTCATTTATTTAAACTTAAAGAGTTTATATAGGCGTAAAAAGGGGGCCAGGGCAAGCCCCAGCCCATGGTTTTCAATGTGACGAGGTTGTTACAACGCCGACCCATGAATGTTACGACCCATGTGATATCTCCTCCTCCCATTGGTACAGCCACCACATAAACGGATTACATGCCACCAATATATGGGTTGAAGCACCACCACCTAAACGGATTACATGCCACCAATATACGTGGGACGCGCCCCTCTTTTAACATGTGCTTTTTAAAAACCTTTGTTATGGCATTTAAAGTGGGTTTGTATGGTTATAATATGGTTTTAACCATATTAAAATCCAACAAAAGGATATGCTTTTTTTAAAAGGGTATTTTTAAATGTTTGTTTATTATTTAATAAAAAAAACCAACCACATGAAAACCAACTTGGAGAAGTTGTAACCAAGGCCCAATTAGGCAAATTTGTTATAACTAAGAATTCATGAGAAACATGTGAAGGGGGTCTTCTCAAGCTATATAAACCCTCTTATTCTCCATTTTCCAGTCATGCTTTGGAGTGGAAACTTTGTAGCTAAAGGAGAGAAGGAAGATTGCATAGCTTTGCAGGAGGAAGGTACGAGTGTTTATACTCGTTTTACACCATATTCAAGCTTCGGAGTTGCTGGAAGCAGTCTTGTTGTGTTTTGGGCAGCGGTTCTCTTCCTGACCATTGTCGCCAAGGTATCATTGTATCATTGCCATGTATTTTTGCCTTATGTTGAGATTATAGATCGGCCCTCCTATTGAGAAGCAGGCCCAGAGACGTAGTCCATCCTGGACGAACTCCGTTATCAACTTGTTGTCTTTATGTGCATATTGTCTATGCTGTTTGGTTATCTTCTTATGGATTTGTGAGCTTCATTCATGCTCTTTATGCAATTCATGTTAACATCATAGAGTTGCAAAGATCTTGTTTTCGAATCACCAATATACATGAGACAAGCACAATACAAAGATTGGAAGAAGAATTCTCTGTATTAACAAACAGTGAATAGGTAAGAATACAACCCAACTTCTAACACAAGGACTCTTCTCCAACCGAGGACTATGAGTTCTGTTTCTCCAAGACTCTAAAGGTATACCACCAGCATAGCTTTGCTCTTCTAGAATTGATTGATTAGCCCCATCCAAATGCCTCTATTTATACATTGGGAAATAGAGTGGTTTCGAAGGTTAGGATGGTTGAGACAGTTAGAATAGTTATGGATTAAGGCCCAACTAATCTCATCTAATCACGATTTAGATTTTTTAATGTCAAATTAAGGTACATGCAGGTGTTTATATAAGCAAGGCACGTATGACACTCTTGTTGCTCAAAGGGAAATCGCATGTGCAATGTACATGCGGGTTGCAATGCACATACTCGCGTGTGACACGCGAGTTGCAATGCACATAGTCGCATGTGCAACCCTAAACTTAGAATAAAAATATATCAGGCTGGTCTGGAGATGATGCATCAATGGTCATGCACATCTGCAGTATTTTGGCCACTTCAATCCTAATTGTCCTTTTGTGTACCGACATAATGGATTTCAGCACTCGGACGGAGAAGTGCCATTTTGGTTGGTAACAACACCTCGGTTTTGACCCCATTGTATTAAGTTTCATATGATGTATATGTTGTATTAAATCATGGTGTGGTGCTCAAGGCAAAGGCCCCACCATGGATTTTAGTGTTTTATGTTTGGATGATTAAAATCGATGTCGATGGTTTATGTGCTAGCCAGGCAAAATATGTTTTGAGACATCAAGTGAAATGAAAATTAATAAAATACCACAACTAGCTATGCACCGCAACATTGAAGAGATGGGGGCATGATTTCACAAGAAATAGGGAGGGGGAATGATTCAAACCCTTGAGCTAATGGGGAAAATCCAAATATCTAAGGGAAAATCCATAGAGTGGTCAACTACCCATTTTGCCCTTTTGTGCCCTTTTTGTGCCCTTTTATTGCATGGGAATGGGCAAGGCATGGGGTTCAATTTCAAATTGGCCAGAGCATCCATTTTAGAAAACCGTGTTTTGGCTTAATGGGCAAGGAAGAACCCAAAATTGACTCACTTACCCATTATGCATTCACATTCTCTCTTCCTCATGCAGGGGCTGGAGCTCTGGGCATTTTTCCTCATAGTTACAACATTTTCTTGTGTTTTTCCCATGGCTGGGAAGTGGTTTTACTAATGTCCAGTGGCTGGGAACTCTCCTGGGAATTTTTTTGTTGTCCTCTCCTTCACACGGTTGGGGAATTTTATTTTTGTTGGGTATTGTAGAGTCAATGGGAGAGTCGATCCACGACTTGGGGAATTAAAGGGGTCATTTTTTCCCACGTGAAGCCCATAGAACATTTTTGAAATGAATGGCTCATCATGGGTCATTTTTTCCCTTATTACCAGTCTCTTTATGTTGCAAACCCACCCCTTTGGGTTATGTTCTGTGGTTGGGAGGGTAGGCCCACGATTTGGGTGTGAATAGAGGCCGTTTTTGCCTTTGGAAGGCCATCAAATGTTTTCTGAGATGATTTGGTAACTAGGGTTTTTTCCCCATCTTCCATTTATGTATGTGGTTTCCAAACATTTCTCTACAACCCAGCATTAGTACTTTGCTGTGAAGTGCATGCTGGTGTTGCCTTGGCTGAGTGAGTCCAAGGAACCCACCTGTTAATTGGTTGGATGTGTGTTTGATGTGAATTTAGGCTTGGCTGAGTAAGTCCAAGGAACCCCTATGTAATTGGCTTGTTTCTTTAGTAGCCCGTGAAACCCAATCTCTTATCAGCTTGGCTGGACAGTCTGTGAAACCCAACGGTGTGTTGGCTTGATTGTGGACGTATGGTTTTGGCTATGTGTGAGCTTGTTGTTCCCTAGTTCCTTGTGGAATCATGCCCAGCTCGAGGGTGGCAGTGATGCTAAGAGATTGACGAGCACATTGGCCTATCGCTGGGTGGAACGTTTCAACAACGTAGCTAGTTGTGGGTAAACTTCTTTTCAAGATAAGTATTCTTGTGCTTAATCTCTACAAACTATTTGTTTAATGATTTATGAACGATGAATGTTTGAATGAAATGAATGTAGTTGCTTCCACTGTATTTACACGTCTTATGCATTTGTATATGTTTTTATGTCAATGAATTTTAATTATCACATTCATGGGGCTAGATTTCCTGTTTGAAAGCAGCAGTGTCATAGTCGCATCCTCTCCATCATCGGTATGAGGGGTAGGGACGTGACATACACGACCCGATAGCCTGTGACTCACGTGGGCCAGGATATCCATCTTTATGTGGCTCCAAAGAAAAAACTACACAATGAAAAATTGAAATAAATGCATTAAAAAGATAGGGAATGAGATGAGGATCTACATGTCCCTGACGGTTCGTGATTCCATTGCTAGCCTATAGTTTGGACCTTTATTAACCTTTTTGAACTATTTTGGCCTAATATTGTGGTGCACATACTTATTTTGAATGCACTTTCACTGAGGTCTTGACCTGTTTGTGCCTATAACATGTATAATTTCGAACTGGCATATATGATAGGATCACTTTCATATGCATCATGAATTGTACTAAGACCATAGCACCTTAAACTATATTTAGGAACCCACTTCGTAATGTTACGGAACCTCATATTGCTGCTAGAAGTGGCATTACGTAAGTGGTAGAGCCTTCCTATTCATGGGTTTCCTAGTTAGATCTCGCTTTGCCATTTGGTACCCATGCTGAGATTCTTCTCTTAGGTCTAGGAGTCCCTTATAGTCACACCATGTCTTTGAGCGAGAACCTCATATTCTCTCTTGAACTTTATGCTGGCCATCTCCCACAGGGAATCCCATTTATATCAAGTTGTAACTTCATTTCATACATCCTCTTGTTGTATTGAGCTTTACGTCAGCTCCCCGTTTCCATTTTATGAGACATATAGACCAAGCTTGCCTTAATTCCAGCCAAGTAGAGCCTTTCATATATATTTTGCAGCTTGATTACCCCTTACCCGAAGGATACATCCCCTCGAGTGTCCTTATCTTGCATGTGCTTCCTTGCATTGAGCATTGGTATGTTCCACTTCTTGGAACTATTTTTCTTGCCCGAAACACTTGTTTCCTCCTAATTTGTACTATAAGATTTTTTTTTCTTTTTTCAATATGAAAAAGACCAAAAGATTAAAAAATGCGAAAATACGGACTAGAAATGATATTAATTTTGGCAGTTGTCATGCCGTGTCTCTTTCAGACAGAGCACTGTACATCTCATCCATTGGTTGGGTTATTAGTATGAATTTAGGAGATGTACTCATTACTATGAGTTTTCTCCATCGACTGGTTATGCTTCCAGTCCCTATGGAGCCTCTATTGATGCCTCATGTGTCACAGATTTTTCCCAGTTTTGATATTGAGTCTATGATGCCTATAAGTCTCCATATGCCTTATGCTCTTATTCAAAGGAATTCTTATCCTAAGTTGGCCATTCCCGATATAGTTACTAGTTCGTGCACATCTTGTTCATCTGATTTCTTCCAAATTATCTAGTGTTGTTGTGTACCTCGTGTTGGCTAATGGGGGATTCCTTAATGCCCTCCTTCCAATGGATTCCATTCCATCAACTTCATATCATTTATTCTGGGATAGGAATCTAGATTCCATTAAGTTCCTTGAGACTTTTAGTCATCAATGGCAGGTTCTCTCACCATCGACAGTTTTGGGAATACATCAATGTCCCTTGATCGATGGATTCTCTCAAGTGTTCGACCTAAACACATTTATTCACACTTGTTTGATTTGATTCTGTACCTTGATTCCCATTATCATTATCGATGGGATATCTCACATCTGTTAATGGTATACATTACTGACCAGTAATCAAACGATGGTCCATCATGTTCAACCTCGACACATTTATTCACATGATGAGACATGTACCATTAGTGGTTTTTGTATAAGACATCCGAGCTTGGTGGTATTTCATATATACTACCTCCTTAATCATGCCAGTATTCATGAGATGTTAGCTCTCATGTCCAAATTGCAGTGTTCTATCATATATCTTCATTCAGTATGGAGATCTTGTTTCACTATATATTGTATGTGGTGATGACAACATGTGACATATGTCTATTATGCCTATTCATGGCCATTGTACTATTATGTATCTGGGACCGCTACACTTCGTATTTGCAGTCACATGCTTAGATGTATCATTGTATTGTACTAATGAGTGGTTGGTATTTCCACCTAGATCTTCATTACTCCACTTCTAGGATTGGTATAATGTATTTCCGCCATCATGTCACCCCTCTAATCTCACACATTAGCGGGCATTTGTTATAGTTTATTTTACTACACTTGGTAAATCATGTCTTTATCGCCTTCCCTGTCCCTATGCAGACTCCTTGGACCCCCTTTGCTCAAAATAAACTTTGATGTTCTAAGAAATACCTTTAAAAATCCCTAATTATTTCTATATGCGGTTCACAAGCTTACGCCCCACGTGTACATGCATCTTGTCCCACTATGACCTGCGTACATCAGGAAATGTTCCCAAAAATAAAATATTTTGGATTTTTCCTCAATGAGTCATGAATAACTTGAATTTTGGCCTTCCATATGCCTAGAAACGCTTCGACTTGACCCTTCACTTCTTATTGAAGAGCTATATATTGAGCCTCTTGGATGCATTGAAGGAGGAGAAGTTATGAGAGCAAGGAGACTATAGTGTATTTGTGCCCCATACATACATGCTTGAGTCTGCATCCCTTTGTCCTTTTGAGCAGCCATTGATTCTCTTCCCAAGCTTGTCATTGTATTTTGAGCTTGCCATTGATTTGGAGGATTGAAGTGGTGGAGGCCAAGGTGGAGGACTTGGTATCTCGATTTAGACGAGGTGCCGACAGAGTTTGTCACTTGTATTGCTGTTTATAATTAATAGAAATATCCATTTCTTGTCCATTTTATGTGTGTAACTATGAATTTTCTTTATCCATGGATTTAGTTGCTTCAATTTATACATACTAGTTTTATATATGCTAGAGTAGATCTAACACTTGATATCTATCATGCTTGTCTATTCTGTTAGTGTTGAGAATGGAATGTAGGTGCAAGTGTGGTTGAAAAGATCAACGGGTATCTACTACAACCATCCAGAACAAGTTACACCTTCTATCCCTTAGCGTTAGCTTTGTTTATCTCTATTGCATATGTAAATGGATTTTATGGTCTCATATAGTCTGTTGTGGTCTACCCCAAGCTATAGGAAGTTTTCTCTGTAACACCATTCACTCCCAAGAAGTTATTTCATGCAAAGAAGATTAAGTTCAAGAAGTAATTAGACAAATCAAAAGATGAATTCTTCTATTGTGGAAATAATGGCCACTTTGTGAGAGAATGCCATGCAAGAAAGAATAATTACGAAAGGTTTCATGCCTCCACCATTGTAGAAGGAGGTGAACCTTATAAAAAAAAACCATACGATGAAAAGAATGTGTTATCTCCCAAAATAACTTATTTTGATAGTATGAAGAATCTAATTCATGCAATGAGGGATATGAATATTACTGACAGTTTGAAAGCCTCTGTTTTTTATGAAAATTTCACAAGTTGTAGCTTTCAATGGCTTGGGTGAGGACCAGAACATCTCATTAGCCACTGACAGACATACGGACTACGGCTTCCACGATCAAATGAAAACTTCGGCGATTGGAGGTTCTAAGGACTACGTATCGGTGAGGCAAAGCTGAAAGGTTCCACAATGTTGGCGATATAAAGCACTAAATGCCACTGAAGTCACGTATCAAAAATCGGAACCACTGCTTAATAAAGCGTCGAAACTAGAAAACACTAACCATCGGCACAATAGTTCACTAAGGAGCCGCAACAGCAAAAGACAGACTGACTACAGGTTCTGCCACAATAGAAAATCATCGGTGATTGGAAGAACTAATAACTATGGATCAGCGAGTTTGAAAACACTAACCATCAGCACAATAGTTCACTAAGGATCCGCAATGGCGGAAGACAGACTGACTACGGGTTCTGCCACAATAGAAAATCATCGACGATCGAAAGAACTAAGGACTACGGATCGATGAGTTTGAAAACACTAACCATCGGCACAATAGTTCACTAGGGAGCCTCAATGACGGAAGATAGACTGACTACAGGTTTCACAACAATAGAAAATCATCGGCGATCGAAAGAACTAAGGACTACGGATCGACCAGTTTAAAGCTAAGCATCTCCGCAGTGGCGGTAAGGCAACGGAAAAGGCCTCCGATCAATGACAGAAATAATTTCGATAGCGATAAATTAGTTCGTTTCACCTCCGAAACAGTGGAGTTATAGAGAACTAAAGCTTTGATTCAAACTTCTGCTGACCTCCTATAGCAATAGAGAAAAATTGTCGACAGTTAAAAATATAAAGTTTTGAAAACAAATAAAACAGAAGTGATGTCGCACATCGGCGAATAACAAGACTACCCATTGGCAGCATAGAGGACTAATGTCCTGATTCCTTCGTCAAATGACTTCCGACAGTGATAAAATTAGTTCATTTCACCTTCGAAACAATGGTAGCGTTCCGGTCTAAGGTGCCAATGGGCTAGAAGACAGAGCTTTCGATCGCCAATGCTGAGAAGATTAGTCGTTGGAACCTCCTACACTGCGGCAGCATTCATCTTTGAGGTTCCTACGCATTAGTTATTATAGCTTCCGATCGCTAATGCATAAACCACCGCAACGTTAGTCATTTAAGGTGCCGACACTATGACAGCATTGAGGTTTGGGGTGCCGACGGGTTAGAGGTCAAAGCTTCCGATCGGCGACCACGGCAACAAGGTAGAAAACTCTGGTAGATTAAACAAGAAATGTCACTTCAGTTAACCACCGAAACACTGGCTTTTGGTGGCAAAATTACAGTGAACCAGAAGTGGTGATTATCAGCAACTATTGTAGTTATTTAGTATTCAGTCAGTGAACTAGATCTTCATCATAAGTTAGAAAAATAGTTAGTTAGGGTTTTAAACCCTAATCTGAAAAACTATCACTTCTGAGTATTTTTTGGTGAAAATAGATCGAAGTTTCAAGATCTGTCATTTTTGTAGAAGGCTATAAATCCCATGATTGATTTTATAATAAATGTTCTACTGCAGGGATTTATGAGACAATAATGCTTTCAAGCTTCTCATTTTACTTATTCATGATATAAGCTCTTTTGTTGTGATCTGTTCAGCCATCATCTCTTTCTTTACTATATTTATGCCTGAATGTGTATTTAGGTCATTTTCAGATTGATTAAAAATATTATAGCTATCATCCTATTGGTTTATTAATTCTATTTGATTTATAAATACCATCCTCGTCAGGATTTAGCCATTTATATGCATGTGTTTTGTGTGTAAGTCTGCCAACCTAGTGAGTTCTCCATTCCTGCACCTTATTGTCGAACTTCTGAGCAATTGCAACTAAAAGCCTTGTAAACGAGTGAGTTTTATGCATGTCCTAAGATTGGAAAGGTTATATAGGTCAACTAATTTGATCCATATCAGAAAACCCTAAAAACATTTTAAGTTACCAGGCATCCTCGAGCTACAACCTAGAGGAGTTTCCTGGAGTGATAACAAAATGATTGAAATTACTATTTTCTAAAGTTAAAGGGATATTTTGATTCAATGTGCATGGGATCCTTATTTCCCATGGAGTGATTTGCTACTCATTGCATATAGTAAAGTTTTACAAAGTTTTAAGTTGCAGTGAATAAAGAAGGACTCTGGTATTCTTTGCAAGGGTGCAGAGATCAAGAGGGAGCCCACACAAAAAGATAAAATATAAGTACTTATTACATGTTGTTATAAATCATATCTATATGCTTTTGAATATGTTTCATTACAATCATATAGATATCTATCTCTCTAGGATTTGGAAGTGTGTAATAACATGTTGAGCACATACATTATTATTTGTCTTTTATTAGCATGTTGTTGATCTCATGAGTCCATATTATGTGATATGATATAAGACTGATATAGACTTATGTAGGACTAATAATTACTTATATAGGACTGATATAAGGCTGAAAATTTCCTTCATACGATATGAGATATAGGGTTTCATGCTTGCTTCATGAGATGTGAACATAGGAATGCATGATTGTTTATAATATATCAATTACAAGGTTGCATGCTTGCTTCATGAAATATGAATATGGGGCTGCATATTTATTTCATAAAATATGAATATTATACCGATATAGGGTTGCAAAACATCACATGAGATATGAATGGGATTATGCCGAAACATTAATTTAATGTGTACATAACTGTATGAACCATTTCTAGTATGTTGAAATTTTTTCAAGTGATTACATTTCTTAATTTTGTAATGTTATTAATTATTTGATTAATTTGTCTTGTAGGTAAAATTCAAATACCATGACCTACAATAAGATGACATGTATTTAATGTGGATTCATTCCGATGGTTGATCCTAAAAGAGAGAAGATCAGGAGGTTCCTATATTTCTTAAGAAGAAGATAGAATAGATGTCCTAATACTATTATGAGATATGTGAAAACTACTGAAGATAATTAAATTATATTATCTACATTCATATGTAAATAAGATATTTAGACATAGATGAGCATGAGACTCCTTATTGGAGGACCCATATGGTGACAGGGAGAAGCTAGATTCACTAGCTCCTTGGGAACCAGTGAAATTGGTCTTTGTATCTTCTATTAAAAGGATAACTACATGATTCTCATATTCAAAAGGAAGCTAAGAACAATATTCAAGAATATTGTTATGATTCTTGAGAATAGAGGTGTGGCAGTCACCAGATAAATATTTTCCTCAGTTAAAGAAAATATACAACAAATATTCTGAAGAATTTTCAAGATGATGGACTGTAAGTCCATGGACACACATATGAAGATAAATATGAATTTAATAGTTATTAAATTAGATTTGGATGATATCAAATGAAAGTTGAAATGTATTTGATTGGTCCTAAGATCGATCATATTCTTTGCAGTCTATACATAGACATGTACAAAACATGAAATATGGTACCTACTTGGCACAAGTATACGCAGACACAGATATGTCTCAGTCGGTGAAATAAATTTTTCAAAGATATATGGATTATTTCCTACTAGTGCAGTGATCGAGGAAATATCACATATGTTGCTCCATATAGAGCATGTTGTAAAGTAGTGAAGCTTTATGAGGTTCCTAGTCAACGATATCTGAGACATGGTACATATCCACAGATGCACAACATTGCCAACATTATTACTAAGCATCTATATGGGACAAGCTTGGTATAATACAAATAAATAATCCTCTAGTTGAAGAGGGAGCATTAATGTGTCTTCATGAGAAGCAACAAATCAAGTCTCCAAACTAGTTAGTCATGGTACATCACTTAGGTAGCCTTGAATGGTTGAGAAAATTCAAAGATGCTTGACTTTAAAACTTTTATTAATCAATCACTGCATATATGAATCTCATAACACAAATAAGCCACATAAATCATTCAACCATAGTAGGCAAGATATACCCTGGGAAAACCATCCAAACAAGGAGGATGAAAAACACAACAATTATTTGAGTATGATAGATACATTTGCAGAGAATGGTTTACAACACATAAGTATATTTCTTGATAAGAGATGTAACCTCAGTAGTAGAGAAGAGAGATCTAATACAACACTGTAATCAATTGTATTGAACTTTCCATATGCCTAGCATATTAATAACAAGCCAAAAAACCTAGCTTGCACAAAGATATGTTCCTTGCCTTTCATTATTATTTTTTAACTGAATTTTGATTGACTTGAATTGAGTCTTTTAGTCTTTAACTGAATGTATGACATAAAGTTAGGAGGCCATCTGAATGTCTTTGGTGCTTCATATTTAGTGCACAACTTCTATTATTATTTTCTACATGGATCTTCTTAGTTAGCTGAATGTTGATCACTTAGTTAACAGGCTAACTTAAGTGTCATCAGTGCTTCACAAGTGTCATTCATGCAAAACATCTGCATGGAATATCTCTGTAAATTTATTTTAATTAACTTAAATACATAAGTCTTTATTAATTCAATTATATTATTTACTATTTTATCTTTGCATGGATCTCAAAGAGATTCCTTATTTAATTGATACATTATTTATTTACAACTAAGGATTTAACTGAAGCCTTTCACTAATACATAATAACAAAATTGCAACGGTTTTTCGTTGTTATTTCCACACTTTGTCGTCTCATTTGCGACAATAATGGTCACGATGTTTCGTGGCACTTATTTCGTGTATATAACGACGAACTTTATAAGCCATTGATATAGAGACAAAAACTGGTCACCACGTGTCTTCTATACAGTGGCCCTGAAATTTATTTTTTTAATTCATTCTCTACATTTCGTCACTCTATCGACAAAGTTGTCATCCCTATAACAATGAAAATATGGCCAAAAAATGCTAGGAAATTTTTTTTGTTTCCACGCAAAACCATGGAACATTTTCAACAAATGTTTGTCTCTATATCGACAAATTTTGGAATTTGAACAGAAATTTCTTCCACACATTCGTCGCTCTATCAACAAAGTTGTCGTCCCTATAATGACGAAAATATGGCCAAAAACTGCTAGTAAAATTTTTGTTTCCATGCAAAACCGTGGAACATTTTCGACGAATGTTTGTCTCTCTATCGACGAATACTAGAATTTGAATAGAAATTTCTTCCACGCATTCGTCGCTCTATCAAAAAAGTTGTCGTCCCTATAACGATGAAAATATGGCCAAAAACTGCTAGGAAAAATTTTGTTTCCACGCAAAATCGTGGAACACTTTCGACGAATGTTTGTCTCTCTATCAACGAATTCTGGAATTTGAACATAATTTTCTTCCACGCAAAACCATGGAAAACCAATCTCTTTCGATGAAATCTGCAAGTTGAACGGTAATTTTTCCATGAAACTTCGTCTCTATAGCGACGGTATTCCTGGAAAGCCACCCGTTTCAACAGTTTTGCAATACCTGCGACAAAAGTTCGTCGATATTGACACGAAACCTGGAGGTTTCAAAAAAAAAAAAAAAAAAAAAAA
>LPNX011114920.1:107562-126853 GCA_001517045.1 Pseudotsuga menziesii
AAAGGTGCCCAAAAGTACCCAAAGTGGCCCTAAGCACCCTAATTATTGCCTCGAAAACTATTTTCCCATTAGGATGCACAAATTCATAATAATTGGCTAAAATACATAATTAGGGGCTAAAGTAGCACCTCTTAGAGTGGATTCTATGACAAGGTAGGAGGGTACATCTATACAAATACCATCGATAAAATACGTTGTAAGCACCACATGGATCGTATAAACATTAATTAAATGATATTATAGGCACCACTGAGAGCTGATTTCTATGATAAGGTAGGGGGGTACATCTATAAAAATTACCATCGATAAAATACATAGGCACCACTGGGCTAAGATCAACTTATTGTGATATGAAATTATGTTAAGCCCACTGGGGCTTAAAGAGCCCAAAAGGGCTTGGAAGGATACCCACAGAGCCTGAAAGAAGCCCGTAGAGGCTTGTAGATATATGCAGAAGCTTAAAGAAGCCCACAAGTTAGAAGTAAAGGAAGCCCATGTTTTGAAGATGAAGGGAGCTCGAGCTTTGAATACTGAGGAATCCCGTAGGTGTAAATGAAACTAGAGAAGGTCAAGCCCGCAATTTATGGAAGAGATGAAAATGAAAAACTGATGCTTCTTATGCAACCACCTCAAGCATGGCCAAAATTGGTCAAAGTTAGTACAAAATATGCTCGAAAGAAAAAAAAAAGTCCCTTGAGCACATGATAGGAAAGAGACATGTTAATCAACAAAAAATTGACAACTTATTTCTATTCTTTTACTATGCATGATATCATATAAAAAAAAATGCATCATAGATCACCTTTTTCCATTGATCAAAAGCAGGTTGCACAGTTGAGCATGCAATTTGTAGTTTAGAAACCATATCATAACTGCCTTGGAGACACTCCTCGTGAAATATCATCACTTGCTCTACTACATGTGAAGAGCTACTAGTGATAATTCATCATACTACAAAAAACATAAGGTGCATTGAATTCGTCTTTATTGAAAAATAAATAAATAATAAAAAAATAACTCAACCCCTAGGGAACAAGAGTAGTTGTTCACCTGGAAAATCTGTGTAGGATCTTTGTAGTGCCAACTGGTGGTAAGTTATTTTGATGTTGCTCATTATTGGAAGAGGTGAATATGAAAAGTTGATCCTTCTTATGCAACCACCTCAAGCATGGCCAAAATTGGTCAAGTTAGTATCAAATATGCCCATAAGATAAAAACAGTCCCCTAAGCACATGATGGGAAAGAGACATGTTAGTCAACAAAAAATTGACAACTTATTTCTATTCTATTACTAGGAATGATCTCATGTAGCAAAAAATTCATCAAAAATTACCTTTTGGCACTGAGAAGTAGGTTACACAGTTGAGCATGCAATTTGTAGTTTAGAAACCATATCATAATTTCCTTGGAGACACTCCTCATGTAATAACATCACTTTATCTGCTACCTTTGAAGATCTAGACATATGAATTTATGGTCCACATATGTGCCATGAAACAACTAAAATTTTATCATCACAGTAATCAGAACGTGTAAAATAATGCAACCAATAACCAATGCTAATCATTTAAAGTGCCATTTAGCATATGATTTCCAGATCTGGGTATGTGATAGCATAGATATAAAATACTAACTTAATGAAAATTTAGTTCCAAGCTAACCATAATGTTATTATCATTCACTCGATCCTGTATGTAAGCTCCGAAGTATGAAATCATTAAGTCCCTTGCCATCACCTAGATCTCAATAGCAATAAATAGTACTAAGAAAATCCAAAACAATACTCAGTAAAATAATGTCGAAATTATATCATTGCGCATTCAGAGATGTAAGGTTCCAGATCTCAGTAAAAAATTAGACTTACATTTTCCCAGAAAACTAATGCGAATAGGGCAGAAAACTAATCAAATCAATAAGATATATTTTACAAAATACACCACCATCTAAATAGTTTGAAATACTAACTTGTTTTATGTTTTGAGTGTGCAGAGAAGAAAGCTAGGGAATACAAAGTCTGCAATACATATTGCAGACCTGTGTTTGATAAAGGAGAGGGCTCGGATTGTGGGAGCAGCAGGTCTACGTTTTTAGGGTTTTACACAGAAATTCTTTTTTTAGGGATTTCTTTTTTGATAAAATAAAAGTTACAAAAACAAATAAAAATTAAGTCTAAAACCTAAGAGAAACAAAAATAACCTAAGAATAATATTAACAAGTATACAACTCATAAAATTTAGTTTTGAAAGATACATGAACAATTAGGGTTTGAAAAATTAAAATTTCTTAACCTAGGGTTTCATCATGCCAAAATTATAGGAAGAAGGGCCAAAAAAAGCCTAATTTCTTCAAACGTGATTTTTCTTCTATTTTTCTATGTTACTAAGAATCATTTTTATTTTATGTAGAAGGTTGTCTCCTAGTTTGGATGATAGTCTAAAAGTAGTTATTTACTATTGGTTGTATCTCTTGTATCTTAATAGAATGAAATAGAATTTAAGGATAAAGAACACGTCAAAACCCTTACCTTATCATTGTCCTTTCGCCAGATCCATTCGCCCATACAACTTGATAAGAGTTGTCCACGAGATGCATTTCCATCACCAAGGCCTGCATAAATCATGAAAGACAGAATTTTTATATGAGTAAATAATATATAAGAAAATAAACATTCATTTAAATCCTACTACAAAGTCCTGTAGAAATCAATGAACTGTGAAATGTTAAATTTATTAACATTTTTTTAAGAAATAGACAGGCATTTAAAAAATTACAACCATCTTTAATACATAGTAATAAAAGAGTATGTATACCTTATTGAGCTCTTCTTTGTTTCGAGAAAATTTTTATATTCTCTACTGAACATGGCCAACCACGTGAAGGAAGAAGATCATATGGCCCCTCCCCCCCCTCACATCGCTCTCAATTCCCCATACCCAATAAATGATGTTGTTTACATAGAAAACATATAAACATTGAAGCATAATGAGGTAATTCATATAAACAATGTTTTAGACTAACAACATCAATATACATCCAAATACAAGTCATGAATTTATACATCTACTTTTTCTTTGATTTCTATTTTTTTGCATTGTAATAACTGACGATAATTGGGATATTATCATCATCATTTGGTGGAATATCTACAAAGCCATTTCATGCTAGTGTTTTTGTTTCCATGCCCTCATGTATCATACTTCTTGTACGTCATTGAGTAGGGTGTGGAGGTAGTTCTGAAGGGGCGTGAACTGCAACAACGAAAATGGGCATATCGATATGTTGAAATATTATTGAAATTAATAGTTCATCATTTTGATTAAAGTTACAATATTTCTCTTTACCTGTATGTGTAGCTATGACATCTGGTGTGTTAAATGTTTCTCTACTTGCTAATTCCTCTTGCGGTTCACCCTCCTGAGCTTCACGGTCTTCCATTGAAAGAAGAAAATTTATAAGTATACGCCAGGAAATAAATATCTATAATCATAGTAGATATTTCTATTTCCAAAACACACATACCAGAATGGCCACTCTTCTCCCCACTATCATGGGACATGCACGCCCCAACATCAGCTGGTACGTGCTGAGTACCGCTGGATTCACTGCTGCGGTTACACTATTGATTAAAAGAAAACATAAATATTTAGTTATGGGTGATATAATCAAAACTGAATAGACTTTAATAGTATAATGCAATGATGTCCTTATTTATTTTATTTACCCACATCTGCCTCATTGGGGAGATTGGATTTTTCCCCAATCTTTTCCGATATTCAATGAAACTTTTAAAACCATACTTGAAACCAAGATTTAGGTCTTCCTCGGTGGCGGCATCTTGGAACGTATTTCCCTACAATGCATAACACATATAAAATTTCTAGTATCAAAAATAGATATTTGTTCTCTACTTTCAAATAAATATTCCCCACGGTTAATCATTTAATTCTTACGATTCAGGCTCTTAGTTTTCTATAGCCACCCTGGTCTAGTCTATGTTGCCCATGCTTTTCCACTTTAGTCTTGGTTTCTTTGGAGGTGTCCGGTAGCCTATATATGAAAATTTTGAAAAATGTTAGATATCAAAATTCTTTCTTAAAACAAAAAAGAAAAAAAATAAATGAGCATATTTCACTAAAAAGATGATATGTGTTGTACCTTTCTTTTCCAGGCTGTGGTTGTTTTCCTTGTCTTTTTAGCAAGTTCTCCTTTGCATCCTCTATGAGTTCCTTCCACTCTTTCTCCGAAACCATGGGAGGGCACTCATGCTTGATTTCAAGTTGCAATTTATCCCTGTATTGGGCCCTTATCTATTTTAAATTCTCGCCAACTAACTTTGCAACCACTTTCTTGTTGAATGTATTTCCAAACAAGTTTACCATGTGGTCTATCAATACATCTCTCTTTGCACTATCTTGGATATTCCACCATGTGCAAATGGTGGGGCCAAAAAACTCCAATGCTTTGTCATTCAAATTCATGTACTAGAAAACATTGTTTCCTGCAAAAACATGTAATCCATTAATTTATAATAATTTCAGCGTATGCCCATTTCAATTTCATGATTAAAATGAATAAATTAATTAATAAATACATGCAATATTTTGAATCTTGATCAGAACACAAGCATCATCCACCAAAAAGGTGAGCTCTAGTGATCCGGTGCTTTTAACTCGTGTTGCTCCAGGAAAAGTTTCCTAGTCATCTACAATAGGTTCATCTCCGGAGTCATGTGGATTCCTAGGCTCAGTCTCATCATGCTCCAGCATGTCACACTGATCAAAATTGGTGCCCTCATCAATGTATTCGAGGCCAATCAGAGGAGTTTCAAAAATCCTCATTGGTACATTGCTTTTTCGGCGTTGTTGCTGCATTGGAGCATCACTGCTACCTATACTTGTCTCGGAAGTTTCTCTAGTCACGGGTTGTAAAATTCTTACAAACAAAAAAATTTACTTTATCAGATCACTTGGAAAAATAGAAAACATAATATCAGATATGAAATCATGTCATAGCTTAAAAAAATATGTGAAGATGCCACTTACCCCATAAGGTTTTATTTGTTCTTTCATCTCTTCAATTCTTTCCCTAATCTCCTGTGTCATGGGCCGTATGCAAGCCAAGGAAATCCTTTCTATGTTTTTCTTTTTCAAGGCCTTCTTTATAGTGTCCATAGGGTATATGGAATGGTAAATTTCATCCTCAAGCTCCTCATCACCCAGATCAAGTGCACTGGACTAAATTTATCAAACAATAAAATTAAGCAAAATAATTTTAACATCATTCAAACATTGTTATTGTAATGAAATTTAGTTACTATTAAGAACTAACACTTACCTGATGCGGTGTTTTTTCCAGTGACTTCCCATATTCACCCCGTACTGATCTACTTCTAGTGGGTGATTGTCCACGGTCACCTTGAACCGTGGAAGCAGCAGATGCCTTTCCACGGTCCCCACCCTGACACGATAAATCAATCAATAATTCACCATAAGCACAGAAAAATATGAATGTCAACAGTGGAAATGCTAACTGGAAAATATTGAAACATTTAGTTATTATATTTAACACTTACCTGACGAGGCACAGAGTGCGACCTTCCACGGTCACGTTGGACCATGGAAGCAATAGGCGCCTTTCCATCGGTGCCACCCTGACACAATAAATCAATAAATAAACATTATGAAAATAATTGTAACATAATAAAAAATGAGATATTTCAATAATATTTATTTTTACCTCAGAAGTAGATGACACACGTTCTGTTCCATGAAGAACATGGGCAGACCCCTGCCATAGTGTAATAAGCCTTGTTGTTACATGGAAATATTTTGGGGTTGGATTTTCTAGTTATTGTAGTCATATTTAGTTACTATATTTAGTTGAGTCAATAATTGTAACATCAACCAAAATGAGATATTGCAATATTACTTACTTTTACCTCCGATGGAGAAGATACATGTTCTACTCCATGGCGATGAGCAGACCCCTTCCACAGTGTAATAAGCATGTTATTATATGGAAATATTCACAATAAGCATGAAAAAAGAGAATGGTAATAGTGGAAATTGAATGTTAATAGAAAAAATATCAACATTTATTTATTATATTTAACACTTACCTGATGGGGCACAGAGTGTGACCTTCCACGATCACCATGTACCATGGAAGTAGAGGACAAGCGTTTTGTTCCATGATGACCATGGGAAGACCCCTGCCACAGTGTAATAAGCATGTTTTCACATGGAAATCTTCTGGGGTTGGAGTTTCTAGTTATTGTAGTCATATTTAGTTACTATATTTAGTTGAGTCAATAATTGTAACATAAACAAAAATGAGTTACTGCAATAATATTTACTTTTACCTCTGAAGGAGGAGATACATGTTCTGATCCACGGGGATGAGTAGACCCCTGCCACAATGTAATAAGCAAGCTATCATATGGAAATATTCACAATAAGCATGACAAAATTGAATGGTAACAGTGAAATCGAATGTTAACTGAAAAAATCGAAATATTTTGTTATTGACGTCATATTTATTTACTATATTTAACATTTACCTCTCGAGGCATAGATTGTGACCTTCCATGGTCACCTTGGACCATGGAAGCAGCATGTGGATTTCCACTGCTGCAACCTTGACAAAATAAATCAATCAATAAAAGTTGAGTCAATAATTGTAACATAAAAAAAATGAGATAAGCATAATAGTGTAATAAGCATGTTATCACATGGAAAAATTCATAATATGCATGAAAAAAGTGAATATCAATGGTGGAAATCGAATGTTAACAGAAAAATTTAAACATTTAGTTATTGTAGTCATGTTTAGTTACTATATTTATCATTTACCTAATGAGGCATAGCATGTGACCTTCCACGGTTATCCTGGACTGTGGAAGCCACATATATTTTATTTAAGTTGTAATCGATCAACAACTCTTCACCTGGAAGTATTGTTTTTGTTGCACATACAAATATACGATGTTCTTCGCGTCCCTCAAATTCGCAATTCGATTTCTTAGTTGCTGTCATTGGCCGTGTACTATTTATAAAGTCAGTAACGTTTCTGGATGCTTTTGGTCTCCCATCAATATACATAGTCGCCCCTTTGTTTTAATTGTGTTCTGCTAGTTGTATATAATTTGCGGCAACTCTGTATCTCCTCATACTTCAAGTATATTGGACCAATATCAACTAGTTATTGTATATGTATAATGGTCCGACATACTCCATCAATTCAGTTACAGTGCCATAACCGACCTTTATGCCATCCATGGAAAATATCCCCAATCTATGTAAGGACGAAGGAGCAATGCGATACATCCTCCCATTGATGAAGAAATATGAGTCCACTTGAGGTAGCTTATTAGGTACCCATCGTTGCTCTATATGTCTATACCTCAAGGGAAACTCAATTTCACCTATGCTCTCAGCATCATAATTACATGACCCTTTGTTAGCAATAAAATATTACATGCATCTACGAAATCGTTTCCTTACCTTTTTAGATCTAGTATAACACATATCACCTTCAACCTCTCCCAGTATATCTTCGCCATCACTCGAGGAAGATAAATCTAATAGATACCTATTTGGTGGTACCTACACTTGATAAAACAAGAATATAAGCTACAAGCGGATATAATTTAGCATGCAAATATATTTAATTGTAATGTTTTAATATCAAAAGTTTTTTCTTCCCAAAAACTTTACCAAAAGCTATTTTTCTCTCAAAGGTGTAATTTCTTTTAGAGTTATTTATATTTGAATTATTTTTAAGTATAAGACACGATTTGATTTGGTTTGGAATTTGTTCACAACACGGATATAGAAGTGTGTTTCTTGGGCCACTTGACTAGTTAATGCATGCAAAGAGGTATGGGGTTCCCCCTCATATAGATCATGTTGGGGATTCAATTTGGAATGGGCGGTGGTCATATTGCTTCATTCATGGATTTCCCAACAAAACTCGGCGACATTATTCTAACACTCTTTCTTCCACGGTGTTTTGATATGCAAGTTTCCTCGTGCAAGGTACTCCTTCTCTAACTATGTGCCTGATTTTTTTTAAAATAGGATAACATTGTGAAATGTCACCAAATTTAGACCAATTATAGGTATTTTTGAGTGGTTTTGCACATGGACACAGATAGGGTGATGTTGGATCCAGAATCGTCTCATCACAACCTTGAATTGTCTTACACTACCTAAGATCATTTTCTTACCATTGCTACGGTGTTCTGTAATAGGGAAATCCTGAATTTGTTTGGTCGTGATGGTATGGATCAGGGTTCTCTATCAAACAGGTGATGGATGGGTTCAAGGCTGGAATTTGAAGGGGAAAATGCCCGTCATGAGTCATTTTGCACCTCAAATACGGCCTATATTTCATATAAATCCTTATAAAATACGAAGTAAACAGTCAAAACCATAGTAGCAATAATCGAGTACGGATTCGAATAATATTCGGATATGATACAGAAAAAATTCGTAACAAAAAAATCAAGTGCAACTAAAATATGAGAATAGGCATCTTATAAATACAAAAACCTGCAATTTTAATTTTAAAAAAATAAGATTATGCGATCATCATTCCAAAGTGTAACATGTCATTCATTATTCATTAGGAACTAACACAAGTAGTAACTAAGTATTGATTTCTTATGACAATGGATGAGACCTACAACTTTCCTTTCTCTATAGTTTCAACCTCAAATCCAAGGGAAACAACAAGAAAAGGTATAGTATATGGAAAATAATCTCCAGTTTCGATCCGAGATAAGTGAGGGCTCATTGGACCCCATAAAAATTCTATGTTATTTAAATCCTTATCACTTCAATGGGAGAGTTGCACTAATGACGACCCAACAATATATAAGGCTTTAGAAATGGTTAAGTTACATATTCAGGTTGAGATTATGATGGGTAACCTCTCATCTCCATCCTCTTGGGAATCATTGTTGACAATATGGAAGATGAATGTGTTGGCATTGATGTCAATATATGAATGGAGAATTGGTAAAATTTGGTGAACGGATAACTGTGGACAGACATATCCTAGAGATGTTCATTAATGACAAAAGAATTGTTGATGGGCATAGGCATGTATGATCAAGTTGGAAAAAGACTAAGTGGTAAAAAATTGTCCTAAAGTAGTAGTCTTATGAAAATGCCCACCATATTTCATAAGAAGGAGAAAATGCCCGCCATAGCCTATCATCCCATAGTTGGTTTATGTATCTATCCAACCATGCACCAATTCTCAGAAAAACTCTTTGAGGAAGAAGATACAGGCCTCCCAAAAGAAGTTATTTTTGGTTAAATTAGACAAGTTTCTCTAGGAGAATGCTCACCATAATTTGTGGGTTGAAAGAAATGACCGCACCATATGGGAATCCTATAGGTGGTTTTGTTGTCTACTTGGCCATGTTCTTACTTTGACCTGAAAGTACCTGAGGCAGAAATTATGGATCTACCAAAACAAGGTCTTAAGCATCTTTTACATCATACTTCAGTAAAATGCCTGCTAAGGAGAGAGAAAGTAGTTCCAGAGGATGAAACCGGTCTTAATGGATTCATCTGGTTGTCCTCCATCCATTGGATTTCTTACACTCCAAGTTTGATGAAAAGTTGAAATCACCTTTGAGACCTAGGGTTTAAAGAAATTGACTAAGTGTCAAATCACAAGGTTGAAGAGGCATTTGGAAATGCCTACCAAAGCCTATCTGAGTGATGATAAATTCATCAGAAGGTATAGGCATGTTTTTTAATGAACTGGATATCCCTCCATGTTCTTAGTTTTTCTTATGGTGACCACATGAGAAAAATATCAGCCTGCCAAAAGAGGTAAAAACATTAGCTTGCATATCCAAAAATATGAAAAATTCACCGAGTGTTGAAAACAGGAGGTTGAGAGCCCACTTGGAAATGCACGCCAGAGTCATCTCTTTAACTGATAAATTCATCAGATGTTATGGGTCCATTCTTTGATGATGTGGGCATCCACTCATGATTTCAGTTTCCCTCTGGATGTTCACACGTGTGAGATATGATTCTACCAAAATTCCTCTTGGCACAGTAATGACTAGGATATGACAAAATTGACTAAGTGTTGAATTGAGCAGTTTGAAAGACCATTTTAAAGTGACTGCCAGAGACTGTGTGTTTGTAAGTAAGGTTTTCAGGTGACATGGTCTTGTTCCTAGTTGAGGTGGATACGTATCCATACCCTAAGTTTGTTTAAATATGGTCAAGATGTGAAAAATATAAGTCTGCCAAAAGTTAGAAAAGTATACATGTACAGTCTTGGTGAAATAAAAGAGTAAGCTACAAGAAATTTATAAAGGGAATTCTGCATATGTTGAGAAGGATTTAAGGATAGTATTTTGGAAGATATGATGTGATTGAAATTACACAGCATATATTTAAGGAAGAAATGCTCGCAGAGGTTTTAATGAAGACACACGCAGGCTACAATATTCTTGATAACCTTTGGACTCTTTGAGATATGCCAAACATAGGTGACCACACTAACTACCATGGTATATGCCAAACAGAGGAAAAAAGTAAGTGTTGTTGAAAAATAATACTTCTATCAAATGTGTCTTTAAATAAGAAAGAGGTATGAGGTTCAATTTACTGGAGTCAATTCAAATTATAGCCCACGAGTCCTAGGGAACTATACATTGTTCCAAAATCCAAACCAGTAAATGGGAAAACCTTTCAAAGTGTGTTGTAATTCGGGTAAAAGTGAGCATAAAAATAAAATAAAATGCTTCTTTAAAGGAGAAATAGGTCTTAGGTTGAATTGTACCTAGTAATTATAATTGCATCTCCTACAGCACTCTACAAAATGTTTTAGACCCATAATAGAAAAAAATCACAAAAGCTTGAAAAGTGTGCCATAATCCATGTAAAACCGACCATCAAAGCAAAATTAAGTGTGTCTTTAAAGGAGAAAGAGGTCTCACGTTCAAGTTTTGACAAAATGAGTTCAAATTATAGCTCATAAAGGACTCTGTTCTAGACCATTAAATAGAATAAGATTACACAAGCTTGCACTCTATAGAATGTTTCACACATATAATAGAATAAAATAAAATAAAACTTGTAATTTGTGCCATAATCGAGGTAAAACTAATTATTAAAACAAAATTAAATGCTTATAAGAAACACGTCTTAGGTTCAAAGTTTCGACAGAATCAGTTGAACCAGTTTAGATTATATCTCCTATAGGACTCTGCACACTGTTCCAAACCATTAAATAGAATAAAATTACAAAAGCTTGCGAATTGTGCCATAATTCATAAAATTATACAAGAGCACGATTGGCTTGTAGTGCTCAACCCATATGTATTTTCCCTGAATTTAAGGAGGAGCTACAGACGTTCTAATAATAGAAAACCCTTACTAGATCCACTGATAATAGAAGTGATGGTAGCACAACAAAAAAATTATAATTTCAATATGACTATACCGAATCCGTATTGGTTTGGAAATTTGACGTATTTTTCCAAATTCCTACGCTGCTATGGTTAATGGGCTTACAAAATTCATTGGTCCCTTTGTTATCCTCTGGACTGTGGCTGGATTGCCTCCCCTGGGAATGTCAGTATCCACTAGACTGCGGTCAAATTGTTTTTTTATTCTATGCACTGCGGTCGGATTTCCTCCACTGGGAACATCGGTATCCTCTATACTGGTATCCCCTAATCCTCAATTTACCACTGCTATGCTCATCAAATTACCAATGCTTTGGATGCTGCTAATGAACTAGTGCATAGGAGTAACTTATTCGTTGTTGTTTTGCTAATGAGCTAGTGCACGGGTGTTTTTGAATTCTATGTTTTTTGTTTGTTTATTTGCATATTTTATATTTTGTGTTTTGTTTTGTTTTTTTTATTTTGCATATTTATCTTTTGTTTAGTTTATTTTGGGTTTTTTTTTATTTTCATATTTTATATTTTGTTGCATTTTAAATTAATTATAGTTAAACAACTCTATGTTTTAATTTAATGTGGTTTAATTTAATTTAATTTAATTGAACTAGGATTTTGTCATAATTTGTATTGGTTGCATTTCTTATAGTGAGATCCTATACATAAGTCCCTTCAAGGACGAACATGATGATGATGAAGATAGTGAAGATGATGGTGATGACGACAATAACGATGATGATCATCATCATTATTATCCTCATCATCATCCTTGTCATCGTCATCACCATCGTCTTCATCATCTTCATCAATATCTCCATCATCATCTTCATAATCATCATCGTCGTCATCGTCATCATCGTCATCATGATATTCTTCATCATCGTCATCTTCCTTATCATCATCATCATCATCATAATCATCATCTTCATCATCAACGTCTCCGTTATCACCATCATCACCTTGATCATCATCATCATATTCGCCGGCATCATCATCAACATATTCATCTTCATCATCAACATCATCGTCATCCAATTCATCAACATCTCCATTATCATGATCATCATCATCATCATTTTCATTATCATCGTCATCATCATCATCATCATATTCGTCGTCATCATCATCATCATCATCATCATCATCATTGCAATTTTAGGGGGAGCTTAGTGAATGAAGACATCTACATGATAAGGGGAGCATCCAATTGAGTGAAAAATTAAGGATTTCTCCTAACACCCATTCCAAGGACTAATTTGACAATTCAATATGATCCTAGGAAATAGTAAAAAAAAATACAACTTTTTGGGCCCTATGAAGCCTCCTGTTCTTAGATTTGTGCACATGAAGAATAAAGACTTATGGACCTAGTCTGGTGTCTTAAAAGAGGAAGATCCAAACTGAACAGTTTGGTAGTTCCATAAAGTGCATTCTTTATAGGAGTGAATAATCACTCATAACCATTCTATTATAATGTTGGTGAAGCTCAGGACAATTTAGTGAAGACCAAGGTAAATATCTTGTCATCGCATCTTCATCATCATCTTCGTCAGCATATTCATCATCATCACCATCACCATCATCATCATCTTCATCTTCATCATCATCTTCATCAGCATATTCATCATCATCACCATCACCATCATCATCATCTTCATCTTCATCATCATCATCATCATCATCCTCATCATCATCCTCATCCTAATCATCATCATGATAATCATGATAATCATGATCATCATCTTCATCATCCTCATCCAAGTCATCATCATCATCCTCATCCTCGTCATCATCCTTGTCCTCATCATCATCATTGTTGTTGTTGTCGTTTTCATCACCACCACCATCATTGATCATCATCATCATCTTCATCGGCATCATCATCATCGTCGTCATCTCCCTCTTCCTAATCAACATCTTCATCATCATCATCATCATCATTTTTATCATCGCCCTCATAATCATCTTCATCACCACCACCATCATCATTATCATCTTCATCATCATCATCATCATCAACATCAACATCTTCATCATCATCCTCATCATGCTCATCCTCATCCTCATCCTCATCCTCATCATCATCATCATCATCGCCATCGTTATCATCATCATCATCATTTTCGTCATCATCATCCTCATCCTAGTCATCGTCATCGTCATCATCGTCGTTGTCGTCATCATCATCGTCGTCGTCGTCGTCCTCATCATCATCATCATCATCATCATCATCATCATAATCATCATCGTCGTCATCATCATCATCATCATCATCATTATCATCATCGTCGTCATCATCATCATCATCGTCATCTCCCTCTTCCTAATAAACATCTTAATCATCGTCATCATCATCATTTTCATCATCGCCATCTTTATCATCTTCATCACCACCACCACCATCATCATCATCTTCATCATCATCATCATCAACAACAACAACATCATCATCATCATCATCATCATCATCATCATCATCATCATACACATCCTCATCCTCATTATCATCATCATCGTCATCATCATCATATTCATCATCATCATCATTTTCATCATCATCATCCTCATCACCATTGCCATCATCATCATCATCATCATTGCCGTCATCATCATCGTCGTCGTCATCATCATCATCATCATCATCATCGTCATCATCATCGTCATCCTCATCATCGTCGTCGTCATCATCGTCATCATCTTCATCGTCGTCGTCGTCATCGTCATCATCATCGTCTTCGTCGTCATCATCGTCGTCGTCGTCGTCGTCATCGTCGTCATCATCATCATTATCATCATCGTCATCATCGTCATCATCATCGTCATCGTCATCGTCATCATCATCATCATCATCATCATCTCCCTCTTCCTAATCAACATCTTCATCATCGTCGTCATCATCATTTTCATCGTCGCCCTCATCATCATCTGCATCATCTTCATCACCACCACCATCATCATCATCATCTTCATCGTCATCATCAACGTATTCATCATCATCATCATCATTCTCGTCATGCTCATCCTCATCCTCATCCTCATCCTCATCATCATCATCATCATCGTCATCATCATCATCATCATCATCGTCATCATCATCATCATCATTTTCGTCATCATCATCCTCATCCTAGTCATCGTCGTCATCATCATCATCATTGTCATCATCATCATCAGCATCATCGTCATCATCATCGTCGTCGTCGTCGTCGTTGTCATCATCATCGTCATCTCCCTCTTCCTAATCAACATCTTCATCATCATCATCATGATCATTTTCATCATCTCCCTCATCATCATCTTTATCATCTTCATCATCTTCATCACCACCACCACCACCATCATCATCATCATCATTCAATGTTGATTTATGTTCATCTATGTCTCCTTCCCAACCCATGCCATATTAAACAAGCAAATCTTGTGCATCCTTCTTACTCCCCACTAAATGTGATGCCAAGTTTTGTTGTATTTCTAATATACTTAAAACCACTACATAATGGATAACAATAATAATGTTCACAACATGGGCTATATTAGCACTCATAGTAACCATTGGATGCATTAGGGTTCCAAAGGCACTCTCATATTCATCACTGATATTTCATCCTCTATCTTTAAACATGCATGTATCTTGACAATTTTATGCTAACTTCCATTGGTGTGGATATGGGATAGCATTAATTCATTATAAATATCCTCATTATAGTTTCATATCTACCTTCATTTATTGAATTAGCCTCCTCCTTTTATCTCTTTATACTTGAACTCCTAGAGAATAATGGATCTGCCCATGTTTTTTCATCTTAGGTATTTTTGTTTTGAAAACATTCAACATGGATTAAGACAATCACTTCATCTACATATAGTTTTAAGATTAGAAATGTTCTTACCAACCCACTTTATGCACACATTCTTGTTTCCATCTTAATGTTGTAGAAGACCATATCTAATCAAATGACCATCTATCCACTAGTACCAATCTCAAGATGATTCCTTCATCTCATTAAGTTCTTTCTTCATGTTTCACATCTTTTGCTTCCCTCCCTTGTGAACTTATCCTTTGAGACAATACATGTATATCTTTATGTTAGCACTATGTTTTAAATTTTGAATTATGGACTTGAAAGGTTTGAAAATGATCTTATTTGAGGAATTTTGCGGGAGCGCCTTTGAGGTTAACTGGTTAGCAAGTTTTACCACCATGGAGCCGTCGGATGGAGAGTGGGTTTTTTATGTACAGTATCGAGGGCTTAGATTGAAAAGATGAACATATCTACGGTACAGAGTCCATGGAGAAACACGAGGGCTATGCAACACAAAAAAAACTATAAAAAAATCTAAGTGGAGAAGATGCCCTCACATACAATCTGCCTTCCCAACAGTTAATTGATTTCCCCGACGCCATTTGTGATACACCCACATGATAAATCATCCCCGTGGTAGCGCCATCTCACCCAAAACCAGATACCTGTCATATGGCTGGCGTGTGAAATTAGAAAGATATCATGAAAATATAAGAAGTGGAACAATGAATCTAATCGCCACACATAGCAGGGGAAATGCAGTGAAAGAATGGTTATGGTATCGTCATCACAGGAGCAAAAGGGCCAGAACATGTCCACTGAAGCGTATGGTCAACCAGGCTACTTGACGATGAAATGTGCGAAAATGCTGACGGGTCATCCCCTTGTCCAGTTTTCCAAGCCTATATAAACACCACCTTTCAGAGCCATTAAGGTACATAGGATGAGCTAGTGTAGAAGAACACACGCAGTATCATTCTGCCAAGAGGTTCTGAGGATTCCGATAGGTTTGCAATGGCAATCTGGTTCAAGAAGCTTGTTAGTATGGGTGTGTTGTTGGTTGGTAAGCTTGATTCCACGCTCATCTATCGCCCTGGTGTTTCACACTAGGGAAGCACCAACCATTGGGGAACATATGTAGTACACCACTTTAAGAGATGCACCTGTTTTCTGTGGGAGAAAATGCTCGTACTGGATCATCAAGGGCCCAAGGTCTTCATCATAGCTTTCGTGCACCCCGTCCACCAACCTTTTCTGAGGTGGTGAGGAGTACAAGA
This sequence comes from Pseudotsuga menziesii, assembly GCA_001517045.1. NCBI lineage: Eukaryota > Viridiplantae > Streptophyta > Pinopsida > Pinales > Pinaceae > Pseudotsuga > Pseudotsuga menziesii. The sequence goes on from LPNX011114920.1 coordinate 124,083, forward strand.
ATGACAAGCCACTGCAGAGGCTTGTTTCTGCTAGAAGCAAGGGGTGATCTATGAAGAAATATAAGCACGGAAAGCATATAAACTCCTTTTCCAGCTTTGATCCCATGCAAAAAGGTGCCTTTAAGCATGGAACGAACAAAAAGGGAAAGGACACGTTTCTGACTCGAAAAATAGACAAGTGGTTGAGCCTAGTCAGAAATGAGCCACCAAAAGCATCCTGAGATGTCGTTTTCACTGCCCGCAAGTTCACAACCATAAATGTTGTGCTGCCATACAGACCGAGCACGTGCATTTTCTCCATGATGCTTGTTTAAAGATATGTAAACCGTGGCAGAAGTACCACACTCTAGTTGTTAATGTTTGATTATGACTGTAAACAGTTTCAGATCTTATTTCGAGGATTAGCCTTAGGGTCTGAGACATTATAAAAAGGCTTTCCACCAGGGATCAAATTTGAAGGGCAGGGTCCCATTTCACTTTGAAGGGCTATGAGATAATGATCCCTTCAATGCTGACATGCAAAAATAAATTATTATTTTCATTTGAAAATGTAATAGTAAATCCATCGTTCATTATTGTTTTTACTAATTCCCTAATAATATGACAATTTGCATTGTTGTGCTCTATAACTTTGGTTATGCCTTCCTATTGGGGCTCTTGAATCTTGATTTGAACACATATGTTCCTCTTCATTTATTGTGACTTGTTCATCTTTCACACTAATATTCTTGGTTGCACTGATCCAAGTTGAATAAAGGTGAACATATAGTAAACCATACTCTATTGCTCTCTTAGGAGGTAAATCCAATAGCTGTAGAAATCTATAAAAAAATTGTTTCTCATGGTAGACTTCCGTTTGAATCTTAAGTTTTAGTGAATTAGCCACCAATTAGCTTACTGCCTATTGAGTTACAAGTGGTTTCCATTTTCATACATTGAGTTTCCCTCATCTTTATCATGATAATGGGGCTTGTGGTTGTTTTTGATATGTATATATTCAATTAGCATTACTCATTGTATATCACATGGATGTAAGGATGAAAAAAAGAACTTGGGGATGCATAACAACAAACCTCATTTTCAGAGATAAATTCATAAAAGCCAAAAGCCAAAGAAAATAATTCAGGGTTACACATTACAGTTTACAATTCTCATAAGGAAAATAAAATCACTTACTTGAGCCAACTGTAGTTGTGGAAGCAAGATAGCTAAGACACCACCCTGTGAACAAGAATGAACCTGTAGAAATAATAGATCAATGCTATGTGCAATGATGCTAAGAATAAGCACAGGAAATAGATCTTGCTACTAATAATTCTCACAAGCATACACAGGAAAACTAGAGAGAAGAAAAGAGACTAAATCACATGAATGAAGAGATGAATATTGGTGTGTATCCTTCCATTTAATAATGATGAATAATAGTGTACATAAATAGTACATCCCTCATAGGAAAATCGAATTGTATGGAAAAAACTCATAAAGCTCAAAAAGGCTGACTTACCAAAATATAGCAAAACCCCCATAGGTGGATAAAGCACTTACTAAATCTATCAAGGACCTCACGAGTTGGAAAAAGCATGAGTGAGTTGTCAAGGAGATGGAAATAACATGCTAATCCTAGAAAATGGAGAAAAACTAATGGAGGATGGGTTGGAAACAAAAGCTCCCAGTTTCCTAGTTGACTAGCTTGTATCTTATCCATAGAAAAACAGGAAAAGCAGAAAAAGCAGAATAAAGCAGAATCTACTGTAAAGTCCTGTATACTAATTCTGGATGGTCAAAAGGTGTTCAAGATCAACCCGGAATTGGAAATAAATCATTCCTAGGATATAGATGGCATGTATTGACTTTAAGGTGCAAGTGGATGCAAACTAATTAAGCTAGTGGGTGATGAATTAATAAAATAATGATTAATTATTTTATCCTAAGTTGTGAGTGGGTTTAATATATTCCTACAGAACCATCGCTCCAACAACAACCATACCTGCAAAGGCCCAAGTTAGACCAAACCCTAAAATATCCAAGGTAAAAAACTCTTGAAGAAAAACTACAACAATAGAGTTTACCTCGAGTAGCCATGCAGAAATTACCAAGGTTTCCATGCAAAAAAACAATGAGACCACCCAACTATACAAAATCCACACTTCCATGAGGAAAATTTTCAAAAAAGTGGTCAAAATTGGTCCCAGCAGCCTTAGTCAAAATTGGTCCTAGCAGCCTTAGTCAAAATTGGTCCCAGCAGCCTTAAGAGAATGCCTGCCACAATTCATGGTTTGAGAAGAATTCCTACACCATTGTACCATCCTATAGCTATTTAGTTTGGATACCTATTAATGATTTGAGTTTGCTTTAATATTTCTTGAGGAGAAAGATACAGGCCTGCCAAAATAGGGTTTTTCACCAGTGGATGCAAAAATGGCTAAGTAGCCTCAGAAATATGCCCACCCTAAATTATGGATTAGATTAAATGCCCACAGCACAAAGGGGTATTGTAGATTGTTCTTCAGTATACCTAACCATGTCTTTAGATTGTCTTGGAAATGGATGAAGAAAAAGTTATGGACCTGCCAAAAGGGTGTTTTAGGCAGATTAGACCAAATTGAGAAATTTGTCTAAGTATGGAATTGATGTTAAATCTACCTAAGTGGCCTTAAGGAAATGCCCTCCTTGCCTCATAGGATGATGTGAAAAATGTATTGAGAATGTGAGTCTCTAGAGTGTTGTATGGAGCATACAACCATGTCACTTGCCTCACCAAACTACAACAT
>LPNX011114920.1:126891-219880 GCA_001517045.1 Pseudotsuga menziesii
ATCAGCCTTAAGAGAATGCCCGCCACTATTCATGGTTTGAGAAGAATGCCCGCACCATGGTACCATCCTAAAGCTAGTTGGTTTGGATACCTATTCATGATTTGAGTTTGCTTTAATATTTCTCAAGGAGAAAGATACAAGCCTACCAAAATAGGGTTTTTCACCAGCGGATGCAAAAATGGCTAAGTATCCTTATAAAGATGTTGGCCCTAAATTATGGGTTAGAGTAAATGCCCGCAGAACATGAGGGTCTTGTAGATTGGTCTTCTTCCTACCTGACCATGTCTTCAAATTGTATTGGAAGTGTATGAAGAAAAAGTTATGGACCTTCCAAAAGGGTGTTTTAGGCAGATTAGAACAAATTGATAAATTTGTCTAAGTATGGAATTGATGTTAAATCTGCCCAAGTGGCCTTAAGGAAATGCTCACCATGCATCATAGGATGATGTGAAAATGTATTGAGAATTTGAGTCTCTATAGTGTTGTATGGAGCATACAACCATGCCACTTGCATCACCAAACTACAACATATATTTAAGGAAGAATTGGTCCCAGCAGTGTTATAGCTGATTTTACCACTCCAGGTGAATCACACTTTGTATGGCCTTCCCCTGTCCTGCTGCAGACTCCTTAGACCCTGTGGACCATTTTTTGTCCTTTGATGTTCCCTTGACCATCCCTAAAAACATGTGAAAAATGATACACGTGACTTTTAAACCTATAGTCGCGTATATACACGGGTTTGACCTCTAAAACCGTGTACATCGGGATGTGTACAAAATCCAAATCCTTTTGGAGTTTTCCTTGACATGGATCCGACTCACTTGACTCCTGGCCTTCCCTATGCCTTGAGATCGCTCGGATTCGACCTTTCATTACCCCTTTGAAAAGCTATATAAGGAACTCTATGGTACATTGAAGGCATATGAGAGAATTGAGAGCAAAGAAACTATAGTCCATTGTTACCGGAACTTATGCTTGAGTCTGCATCCCTTTGTCCCTTGGAGCACTTTTGTGTTCTTCCCAAGCTTGCCTTTTGCTTGTGAGCTTGCTATCGAGAGATGGAGGATTGAGGTGGTGGAGGCCTAAGTGGGGGATTCAGTTTCTTCGATTCGCAAACGTGCCGACAAAGGTTGTATCTATTGTAATCTCTGATTTATATTAATAGAAATATCTTTTCCTGTCCAATAATGTGTGTTTGAATGAATATTTAATCCATGGGATGATTTCAAATGTCTATACATTGTTGATTATATATGCTAGAATAGATCTAACACCATGATATATAGTATGCTTGTATTGTTTACTTGTTGTTGAGGAAGTAATTTATCAATTCAAGCTAAAGTTGGAAAGCTCAACAGGGATCTACTTCAACCGTTTGGAATAAGGTACGAGGTCTGATCCTTTAGTGTTAGACATTTAATTTCTATTGCATATTGGAAAAGATTGATTTCTGGAGTCAAGTTATCTGTTGTGGTACCCCAAGCCATAGGAATTTCTCTCCGTAACAGAATTGGTGACTCCACTGGGGAGTTCCTAGTAGTTGTCCTTTGGGGGTTGTTCTATCGGCATTCAATGACTTTGAATTGCTCTTTCTCTCTTGTTTTTGTGTCGGGTCTGGGGGCATGTTTTCCTGGTAGTGCCTGATTGGTGTGAAGTTTGTCTCAGCTTGTCTGTTTACCTTGATTTTTATGCACTTTTCTTCTTGTACGTGAGTTGTTAACTCACAGTCACGTATACACGCGGGTTTCTCTGCGATTTCCGTGTATACATGTGGGTTTACTGCGAACAGTCGTGTATGCCCTTAGTTTTTCCTTTTAGTGGAAGTTAAATGGTTGTTGGGTGAATTTTGATGATTGTTGAGTCTCCTTTGGCACTACCTGAGTCTATTTATACCTCTGTTTCTTACCAGAGACGTTTTTTTAGGCTAATTTTTTTTTAAGAAGGTTCTTGTCATGGAATTTTTGATTTTTTGTTTGGGATTAGTGCATTAGATTTCTTTTACCTTAGTGCTTTGCTTGAGTGTTTTTTGAGTGTGCTTGCAGAGTCTGGGGGTTGTAGAATCATTCTTTTGCTTTTTGTATCTCATTTTATTTCAAAAAATCGAAAAACATTTGTTTATCATCATGCATTGCATTTTTCATTTTGTATTGTACTTGCACTAGATTTGCTTTGGAGTATTAGTTAGGATTTCATATAGGAAAGCTTGCATTCATCATTTGAAGAAAAATTGTGCATTTCACGTAATAGCATACCATGTTTTCATGGACACAACGCATTTGCATTGATTGTTAGGTGTGCATTTTACTTCATGTTGTGTCATAACACCATTAGTTGCACGGCCATATCCCTCTTTTGAGTAATAAAGCCAATTAAAATCAATACTTAATTAAAATGAACTACACTCTTTTATTTTCTAGAGTGCACCAACAAGCTTAGGTTTTAGGGTCTTGGAATAGTTCATTGTAAGTAAATTCTCCAAGACCACTAAACAACAACATGTATGTGTCTGCCAGGTGAGTGTGTGAAATCCTTGGTATAACCAGTGTTTCTCAGGATCCTCCTCTCAAAAGGGAGTTAAGCATGAGGCAATGTGAGTGGTTATTGATTAGGATGACCCCTAGTCATAACTGAGTAGCACCAAAGATATTTCCAGGATTGTATTCGTATCTAGGGGCTCTTTCGAGAGTTTCGGGCTTTGCTACCCTGCCCATACAGTCAATCCCACTTGCAACTATCCACCTGAGCATTGATTATATTGAGGTGACCTTAGTGGCCTTACCTAGGATATCGAGGGGGTACTTTACAAGGGTTATTCTATGGGTGTCCCAGCCAGGTTGGTGTCGGACAGCACAGTCGCTTTAAGCGTTGAAGCTGAGGGCCACAATAATTGGTTACGTACCTCCGCTTGTTGTCTATCGGAGTCTCAAGCCTCTCCTAGGTGAGACATACCTGCTTCATTCGGGAGCTCACTTATCCTGCCCTTGATTGCTTGCATTTGGATTTATATTTTATTAGTGATTGCTCTGTGCATGATAGCTTGCCTAGGGTTTGCGTAGATAGCGATTCTTTTCTATTTTTTGAGTCATTGTGGATTTGGGTGTGGCTCTGCGTTGTTCTCGTCATTTAGCAAGACTTATGCCTTCTACTTCTCCTCCTCCTTTGGGAGAGAGACCTAGAAATTCCAGGCGGACTATTTTGCACATTGATTCACACACCATGGGAGACCATGTGGAAGATATTTCTGAACCATATTCTCCCATTCGTGTAGACGATGGGGAGTTTACTCCTACTTATGATCCTTCACCCGAGTTGGCTAAGTTAGGTCCCGTGATTTCTGAGATAGGAACCTTTCATGATAGACCTTCTCACTCTAGGGTTGATTCCCCATTGATGCATTACCGGTATGGAATTTCGGAGGATGCCGAGACTCATTTTGAACCCGCAAGCACTAACTATGGTAGTTATGGTATGTCTAGTTTTCCTACACATGATTTGGCATTTCATGTCGAATCTGAGTTCGAGCCTAACACTATGCCTGGGGGCACTCTCATTCCTTACCATGCGGGAGGTTTGGGAGCACTAGTCACATTGCACCTTCCATCCCGGTGGTGGAAGTTACATCACATATTCCTCCTAGGTCTAGGGTTAGTGATCCTATTAGGATACTAGATCCGAGATGAGTGACTATAGGGAATAGCACGTACATAATTACATAGGTCCCTCTGTCCTCTATCCCTAGTTCTTCAAATTTTCACCCTCCACCTTATTCATGTGGTCCTTCGGGCCGAAATGTTGCTGCCAGTCATGTCCGTACTACGGTTACTAGACCAGTTGTGTCTCAGCTTCATGTACCGCCCATTGTTTCGAGAGGTCATGCTAATACTTCTAGAGGTCACATTCCTACTTCCGAAACGTATATTCCTACTTCTAGAGTGTATGTTCCTACTTACGGCGTGTCCCATGGGACATCTCATGCGATGACTTACAGACCCTATTATGGGACGCAGTATGGACAGGGTTCTTCACCTTATGGGGGCGGGTATCAACAACCTGCTTACTCTCCTAACTACGGCTTTGTAGCTCCTACTAGTTAAGGTCCACCACACTATGGTGCTTCCATGCCACCCTATATGGGTCAAACAGGAGGAGGGCACTATGGCCAAGGACATGGTGGTAATCAGACCTATACGAATCAGAATTATCAGGGAGCGGTCCATCGACCTCATCATCCTAGGCTCCATTTCCTCGCGACGCTAAATCTTCTTGACTTGTCGAGATTGAAAAATGATCCTATAGCTCATGACCCGACTTGGCCAGCTGTCCCTACCAAGCTTCCCTTGGACATACCTAAGTTTGAGGGCAAACTGGGAGAGGATCCTAGCAAACATGTTACAACCTTTCACCTATGGTGCTCTTCGAATTCCTTACACTAGGATTCCATCTATTTAAGGCTATTTCAACGCACCCTTACAGGGCCTGCCACGAAATGGTATATAGAGCTACCTAGGGGAGCATTCGCTCTGTTCGATGACTTATCCATGACTTTTCTTAACCACTTCCAACTACCAGTCGTTACGACGTTGGTACTGAACTCTTATCGACATTTCAATAGGATAAAGCCACACATCTCTCGGATCATATCCAAGAGTGGCGTAGACGGAAGAGGTTAATTAAACCCTTTATACCACCGGATTTCCTCCTCGAATGGTTCCTTAAGTCGTTATTTCCATATATAGCGAAGGATGTTTCTACATCCGGAGTGCAGAATGAGGAACAAGCGATCTTTAGGGCGTAGGAACTGGACTTGATTTATGCTCAGTCCGGTTTGTTATATGAGATTATTCCCAACGCTCCACATTCTAGTTTCGACCCCAAAATCAAACCTGGACCACATGCTGATGGCATTGTTGGTTGTGCAAGTGTGAAACCTATGGATTTGGTTGCAAAACAAGTTAGTCAATTGTTAATCAACCAGTCTACTTTGGGACAAGCTACGGCTTCATCTCAACCTGCCCAAATAGAGACTGTACTTTCTGTGCAATCGTCGGACCAGAAGGGTAACCAGCAGCCCGAATGGAATAGAAAAAAGGGTAAGAATAATTGTAAGGGTGGGAATAAGAATGAGAATGCTAACAATAATGACAAGAATGGCCGGAATGCTGGGGGGGACAAGCAAGCTAAACATAAGGTTAAGTTCCCTTGCAAGTTATGTAAGGACGATCACCTCACTTACTTGTGCCCTCGTATTGAGGAAGCCTCGAGATTCTTGGCACAGGGCCCAGCTGTGCTAACTAACCCTTTACCACACAATCAAAATATGAACTCGAGGTCCCATGACCAGTCTGTTGGTGATCAGGATCCATCGAAGGGTAGTGGTCGTGGTTGCATTAACATGGTACATGCTGCAAAAGTTGTGACCCATGCGAAGGATTATGGTTCATCAAACCCAGCCCAGGCAAAGAGCCTGATCCACCAGGGTCCCCTTTGTGTATTGAGAAACCTATGGATAAACCTGAAGCTACACCTCGCATTCGTAAGGGAGTCCTTAAGCATTTGGGGCACAATCCAAATGCCCAAACTGCCCAGAACTATTCAGTTGTCAAGGATTTGGGCCACACTCCTTGTGCGATGTCTGCATTGGAAGTGCTTCAGAGTTGTCCTTCGCAAAGGAAGGCATTGCTTTCTACCCTTGGTGTGAATGATGATGATTCTTCCTCCGTGATTAAATTTGAAACCGTAGGACTTCAGCCTCGCTTGCCCTACTATGTGTCTCTTTTGATTCACGTAGAATGTCTTAATATGACCATCAAGCGCACTGTGATTGACGAAGGCGCTGCTGCTTCTGTGATGTCTTTATCATGTTGGAAGGGTCTAGGTTCCCCTAAGCTGTCTAAATCAGTGACCATGTTAACTGCATTTGATGGGAGATCGTTTAGGCCACACGGCATCCTTCCTTCCCTTAAAGTCTGTTTGGGAGGGAAGACCGTTGCGATAGATGTCGACGTGGTTGATGCGCCACTTGACTACAATCTCTTATTGGGTAGGAATTGGATGTACACTATGCAATCCGTTGCTTCTTCCCTATTTCGCGTTGTATGCTTTCCACACAACAGGAAGATCGTAACTATTGATCAAATGACATTCAAGAATCCGTCTGTTACCGCATCTTCGGGAACTTCGATCCCGATCGTTGAACACTCTCAGCCGGCAACTGGAAGTGTGGGTATAGGCATGTATCCATCCCTCATGGGAAGCTTTAGTTGTCCTGCATCGATCCTTATGATAGGGTCTAGTTCCGGTGAGGCTTCGACATCTATGAGATCAGTGTCTTTTCGTACGAGTCATATGGAAGATCCTTGGATTCTTTGTACACCGAGTACTCCGAATGAGCCCATCGTGACGGATGTGCCATTGCCTACAACTATGCTAGCTTATCAAGCTAATCTCAAGTGTGTTGCAGAGCCTAGTCCTTCCTCTTCGCAGATGGAGGAGGAGGACCCTTATGTGCTGCCGACATGGGCAGTGCAATCTTCTCACGCACATGATTGCCTTGATATGGTTTCCCTTCAAATGAAGAGATTATTGAGGCTATGTCGGGAGTTGAGCCACCATGGGAGGAACTCCATCATAGATCTTACTTTCTTCCCGAGCTTGACCGCTTGGAGAGTGAGGATTTTAGGGCGGTTCTTAGTGAGAGAGTTGGTATTCCTATGGTTCCATTAAGCTCTCCTAGTCCGATGGCTGATGGAAACATGGCGAACATATCTTCAACAATTCCTATCAACATCTCTCGCGATCCTGGCACCATAGAGAATTTCTATATTCGAACGGAATGTTCCCATGCTGAGATTCTAGAATACACCGAGCTATTTAAGGAATCTCATGATATTTTTGCTTGGTATTACGACGAAATTCCAGGTATCGACCCTCGTATTGTCAAGCACGAGATTAATACTTATCCCAACGCTAAGCCTGTTCAACAACGCTTGCAGGCGGTGAATCCTAGGAAAGCACCCGTGATTAAGGCAGAGATAGAGAAAATGTTGAAAGTTGGTTTCATCTATCCCATTCCCTTGACAGAGTGGGTTTCAAATCCCATTCCGGTAGATAAGAAGCAGGGAGCGATCTGCATATGTACTGATTTCCGCGATTTGAATCGTGCCTGTCCTAAGGACAATTTCCCCACACCATTTATTGATCAGATTTTGGATGAGTGTGCGGGTAGCGAGGTTTTTTCCTTTATGGATGGCTTTTCCAGATATAATTAGATACAAATTAAACATGAGGAGCAACATAAGACTGCATTTATTTTTCCTTGGGGAACTTTTGCATATCAAAAAATGCCTTTCGGCCTTAAAAACGCCGAAGCAAAATTTCAGCAGGCAATGACCTTGATCTTCCACGATCTCAAGTCCATTATCGAAGTATTTCTGGATGACCTTGCTGCTCATTCTCGTATGAGAATGTGTCATCCCTATCACTTGAGATTGCTATTCGAAAGATGTCGGCACTATTTGGTTAGATTAAATCCTCATAAGTGCATCTTTTGTGTGAAGTCGGGTTGTTTGTTAGGATTCATCGTTTCTAAAGAGGGTATAAGAGTCGACCCTTTGAAGGTTGAGGCAATACTTCAGTTTTCTTTCCCGAAGAATATTCGTCATCTTCAATGTTTGCAAGGCATGGCAAACTTCTTACGGAGATTTGTTGTCAACTTTGCCAATTTGACTAGAGGCTTCATGCATCTATTGAAGAAGGACACCACCTTTTGTTGGGATGAGCGAGCCCAGGAGTCCTTTGATGCACTCAAGCGAGCCCTAGCATCGACCCCGGTGATTAGTCCCCCAGATTATAGCCGTGATTTTCTACTTTATGTGGCCGCGTCCATGGAGACGATTGGTATGGTTTTGGTTCAAGAGGATGAGGAGCTCCAATAGCATGTCATATACTATCTGAGCCAAAACCTTATTGATGCAGAGATTCATTATTCTCATGTTGAGAAGCTTGCTTTAGCTACCGTACATGCAGCTCAACGGTTGAGACATTATATTCTCCTTCGCCAGAACTTGGTTGTAGCCCATGTCAATCCGTTTCAATTTGTCCTCACTCGAAGGATGATTGGGGGAAAATATAATAAATGGATTGTCATTCTGCAAGAATTCGATCTCGAATTTGTTTTGGCAAAATCGAAGAAGTCTTTAATTTTTGCAGAGCTTATATTGGATTTCCCAAGCGAGGCCGAGGAGTTGGTTTATGAAGATACATTTGTCGATGAACACATCTTCTTAATCTCAACTTTAGACCCATGGTATGGGGATATCATAATATATTTACAAACATTGAAGGTCCCTACTCACCTCTCACGAGATGAACGACGACGATTACGTCGCGTCTCTAAGAACTACCTCATAGTGGATAACACTTTGTACCACCGTGGGGTAGATTCTATTTTACGACGTTGTTTAACTCATGAAGAGGCTAAGGTAGTGCTGAATGATTGCCACGGAGGGGCATGTGGTGGTCATTTATCTGGGATTTCTACAACTCAAAAGATCTTAAGAGCGGTTTATTTTTGGCTGTCGATCTTTAAGGATTGTGTTGATGCGATCAAGAGGTGCCACCCTTGCCAGGTGTTTGCTCGTAATATGCGCTCGAAACCTGCCTTGTTACATCCCATTATCAGCGCCGATCCCTTCATTAAGTGGGGGCTCGATTTTATGGATTGCAACCCAGCTTCGGCTGGGGGGCACCATCATATTATAGTGGTTGTTGATTACTTCACAAAATGGGCTAAGGATATGCCTACAGTTAAATCCGATGGTGAGACAGCTGCCCACTTCGTATTCAACCAAATTATTACTTAGTTCGAAATTCTGAAAGAGCTTATCACTGACCATGGCTCGCACTTTCAGAATCGTATGATGGAAGAGTTGGCATCAAAGTTAGGGTACAAGCAAGAGCATTCCTCCTCTTACTACCCTCAAGCGAATGGACAGGTAGAAGCAGTGAATAAATCACTCAAATCCATTCTCCAATGAACCATCGCACAAAGCAAGAATACTTGGCACATCATGTTATATCCTGCTTTGTGGGCATATCGAACCATTGTTAAGACTGCCACGGGTTTTTCTCCATATCAACTTGTACATGGAGTGGAGTCGATATTGCTGGTTGAATGCGAGATTCGTTCTTTGAAGCTAGCTGTGGAACTCTTACCAGACACTTCACCATTGGAGGAGCGTTTGGTCCACCTTGAGCAACTTGATGAGCAGTGTCGGGATGCCTTAGTGGCTCTAGAAGTCAATAAACGTCGCATAAAGGTCCAGTATGATAAGTCTGTCCGTCCAAGGAGGTTTAGTGAGGGAGACTTGGTCCTTTTGTGGGGTCAACCAAAAGAACCCTTGGGGGCAGGAAAATTTAATCCCATGTGGCGGGGTCCTTACGTGGTCAAATGTGTGTTAGAGAAGGGTGCTTATGAGTTAGTGGATTACGAGGGAATGGCCTTGGCGGAGCCTAGAAATGGGCTCTATCTCAAGAAGTACTATGCATGATTTTCAGCCAAGGCTGCTTATTGTATATTAGTGTACAGTTTTGCATAGTTAGGTCTTTTTTTTATAGTGATCGGGTTTGTGATTAGTTTCCATTCTTTTAGCAGATGTCAATGGAATCTTCCACCTACATAGGATTCACGAATGGTGCGAGCCATCACACTCAACACTCATCCTCTGCTGCTTGGGTGATTTATACTCCTATGGGTCAGGTACTGTCTGCAGGAGGCGTATGTCTGCGGCCATCTTCCAACAATGTTGTTGAATATAGTGTCGTTATTGAGCTTCTACGGGATGCCATTTCACATGGAGTTCTCTCTATTGAGGTACGTCTTGATTCAGAGTTAGTAGTGTCACATCTTAATGGTTTGTACCATGTTAGAGATTCGACGTTATTAAGAATATTCTTACATGTGAGATTATTAGAACGGCAATTTGACAATATAACATACATACACATTCCAAGAATTAATAATCAAGTTGCTGACTCATATGCTAACTACGTGTTAGATTGGCATTTGTTTCATACACAGTAAATTCATCACAAACACAATTTTTACACATGTAAATAAATAAACCAATCACCATAAAAAATTTACATAAAATCCAAAATGTGATAATACATAGTGTCATGATACAAAATTGGGGCTCTAGAGCCACCAACATATAATACACGGTAGTACAAAATGTATACACTCCTAGGTATCTAATCTTGTGGAGGAGGAGGAGGGTTGTGGTCATGGAAGGTCACTACGGCTCTAGCTAGCCGTCAGAACAATCGCACCCATGCTCGTGGTACACCCACCACCTGGCGCTGCATAGCCTCAGGAAATTCCTCGATTTGCGCCATGGAAACCCTGTGTGTCAACCTCACAAAATTGGTATGAATGCTCTGGAGCGTCCACTCTGCATCCACACCCGTGATATCATCTCCTCTTCCCCTCCATCTATGACGAAGGAAGCCTTCTGGCCTCCGTGGTCCCACATATGCACACAAATGGTAGATGTCACTATGTATTGTCATGCAAAAATATGTCCTTTGATTCCATATAATTAGAAAACACAAAAAAAATTAAATAATTCAAAATTTTAAAAAGAGAGGGTCGAGATTCGTTACCTATATCGCCATATGCTGATCCTGGTGGTAGCGGCATGTTCGAGTCTTCCCAGAAATCTATCCCTGCATAGGGGTAGTCATCAATGGCAACTATTTATCGCCTCCACCATTGAAAGAAGTCAGCTAGATAGGGGTTGGCCACCCTACCTCCCCCCAGTCTACGCATAGCATCTGCCCAATGCCATTGGGCCGGATCTCAAACCCCGTGAAGAGGAACGTCCACTCAGGGGCTCAATCCTGGAACACGCTCAAAGAAAAACGTGCTCAATATACTGCTGAACCCGAAGTTCTGCACTCTACCTGCCTTACACTCACTAAGCTTATGTTTCATGTTGCTCAGTAATGTAGTGCTCCAGTCATAAATCATGGGTCTCATGCACTCCACGGCATAGAACATCAGAGGCCACGAGGCCTGGTGGAGTGATGTCGAGCCTACTATCCTACCCAATGTCAATAGTATGGCCTTTAGTCCCAGCACCTGTATAGCGTTGGTAGGGACCTGACTCCCCACCTTCTCTGTGTCTGGATAGCAGTACACTGCAATGTACTCGTCGATAGTCAGGCCACCTCCTAGCCCACCACAAGACCGAAGGTTCACTACCTCCCCCCGTCGGGAAAGCCCAATAATGAAGTATATGTCCTCCACCTCTATAGTGAGGGACATCCCATCTATCTGCAAGGACTCAGAGTCTGGATCCCAGTAATCCACTAGCATCTGCAATAGTCTTGGTTTGGCTCTCAAGCCACCAAGACACCAAAACTTATAGAGTCTGCATGCACGTAGAGCTTGTTGAGCCATTAGATCAGCCCTTACTGCCTCCTCTACTTCACCATGTTCATGCTCTCTCCACTCTAGGACCATCCTGCACAAGAAATTGCAAATTTTCCCATTAGATTATTGAAAAAACCTTATGCGCGGCCTCATATGCGACTGTTTTCAAAACAGCCGCATATGTACATGGCTTTGGGGGCATTTTCCGCATATATCCAGCCCTATACGCGGAAAAACCCTCGATTTCCACATGGTCTGTAGCGCCCATTTTATTTTGGCCTAGAAAACTGAATTGACCATGGAATTTGATAAAAATTGCATCAAAATGAAAGAGAAGAGCATGGGTAAATACCTGGAAGAAATAGTGGTGGATTCCGCCGCCTGGATCTCCTGGAATTCGCTGTTGAAAATATGAGCTCAAATGGGTAAAAGTTTCAAATGTTTTATAATATTTTGAATTGTTTACTATTTATAGAAAACTTTTACCCCATTTCCTATAGTTTCGACAATTTCTAACCATTTTGGACCATTTCTGACATAATTCATGATGTAGAGGACCTTTTTCAGTGTCGTTTCAGTCGTTGGATTGACTCGTTCGTGCCGATATCATGAGTCATGTATCATGTCTAAACTAGCATATAGGTTAGGTTTCATCACCGTTTGCATTTTGCATGACCTTATGACCATTTCATCATGACCTTAGGTACGAACCCACTCTATTATGTCACAGAACCTTCTTGTTGTTTTAGAAGTGGCATGATATGAGTGGTAGAGCTTCACCTTACATGGGTACCCTAGTTAGCGCCTTATTTGCATTTGGTGCCTATGCTGACGTTTTCTTCTTTAGGGTGTGGGAGTCCGTTGTATAGTACTGCCATGACATTTCGCAAGAGCCTCATACTCCTCTTGATCTTTTGCTGGACTATTTCCCTCAGGACTCCCTCATGTCAAGTTGTGAATGAATTATCATGAGCTTTTCCTGCCTTATTGAGCTTTATGCCGGCTTCCCTGACATTGCGTTTCATCCATATAGCCTGAGCTTCTCTCATGTCTAGCCATGCAGATCCATTTGTTATATCCTTCGCAGCTTGTTTCCCTTTTTACCGGGAGGGGATTTTCCCCTGAGTGTCGATATCCTACACATGTATCCTTGCATTGAGCATAGGTATGTTCCACTGCTTGGAACTAGTTTGTTTTCCCTTATGACACTCGTCTCCTCCTAGTCTGTAACTATAAAGCAATTTTATTCTTTTTCAAGCTTTTTAAATAATTAAAAAAGTCCAAAAAAATCAAAAAACCAAAAAGCTGGACAAGGAAAGATGTTATCTTTGGCAGCTGTCGAGTCGTGTTGCCTTCGAATAGAGCACTGTATATCACATCCATTGGTTGGGTTATAGTTTGACTTTAGGAGCTGTACTCATTTATCTGAATTTATCTCCACCGACTGGTTAAGCTTCCAGTCCCCATGGAGACTCTGTCGATGCCTCCTATGTCGCAAAGATGTCCCATTTTGTATATCGAGTCTATGCTACCTTTATTCAGTCACCATACGCTGTTATGCTATTGTTCAAAGGAAGTTGAAGCTTGAGTCGGCCATTCCTCAGTTATCTTGACTTTGCATGTTGGTCATTCCCGGTATAGTTACTGGTTCATGCACCTTATGATCGAGTTCTTCCACATTATACAGCTTTGCTGAGTATCTCGTGTTGGATGATGGGGGATTCCTTAATGCCCTCCTTCCAGCGGATTTCATCCCATTGACTTTAGATCATTTATTCTGGGATTGGAATCTAGAGTCAGTTTGAGTGCCTTGAGACTTGCAGTCATCAGTGGCAGGTTATCTCACCATCGACAGACTTTGGGAATACATCAATGTCCCCTGATCGAATTCTCTCAAGTGTTCGACCTCAACACATTTATTCACACTTGTTAGTTTGCACTCTAGTACCTTGATTCCCATTTTCATTATCAGTGGGTTATCTCGCGTCTGTTAACGATATACATCAATGACCAGTAATCAGACGATGGACTACTATGTTCAACCTCGACACCTCTATTCACATAGTAGGACATGTACTCGTAGCGGTTTGTGTAGAAGACTTTCCAGATTGGTGGCATCTCTTATATGCTACCTCCTTGATCGTGCCAGTGTTCATGAGATTTCAGCTCTCGTGACTTGGTTCCAGTATATGTTAGACATTTCCAGCCACTATGGAGATCTTGATCTATTATATATCTTTAGCCATTATGGAGATCATGGTCCTTTGTATATCTTCATCATGGAGATTCTGATCTATGTATATTGTACGTGGTGATGACCACTTATGTGATATCTTGTATCATGCCTATTCATGGCCATTGTACTCTTATGTGTCCGGGACTGCTATATGTATTCGCAGTTATGTGCAGAGTTGTATTATTGTACTATGCTAATTGGGTGGCTGGTCTTCCATTTGGGATCCTTCATCACTCCACTTCTGGGATGGACTTATAATGTATTTTAGCCATCGTATGACCCCTCTGACCTCACACATTAGGGGGCATCTGTTATAGCTGATTTTACCACTCCAGGTGAATCACACTTTGTATGGCCTTCCCCTGTCCCATCCCGCTGCAGACTCCCTAGACCCTGTGGACCATTGTTTGTCCTTTAATGTTCCCTTGACCATCTCTAAAAACATGTGAAAAATGATACACACGACTTTTAAACCTATAATCGCGTATATACGTGGGTTTGACCTCTAAAACCGCGTACATCGGGATGTGTACAAAATCCGAATCCTTTTGGAGTTTTCCTTGACATGGATCTGACTCACTTGACTCCTGGCCTTCCCTATGCCTTGAGATCGCTCGGATTCGACCTTTCATTACCCATTTGAAAAGATATATAAGGAACTCTATGGTACATTGAAGGCATATGAGAGACTTGAGAGTAAAGAAACTATAGTCCATTGTTGCCGGAACTTATGCTTGAGTCTGCATCCCTTTGTCCCTTGGAGCACTTTTGTGTTCTTCCCAAGCTTGCCTTTTTCTTGTGAGCTTGCTATCGAGAGATGGAGGATTGAGGTGGTGGAGGCCCAAGTGGGGGATTCAGTTTCTCCAATTCGAAGACGTGCCGACAGAGGTTGTATCTATTGTAATCTCTGATTTATATTAATAGAAATATCTTTTCCTGTCCAATAATGTGTGTTTGAATAAATATTTAATCCATGGGATGATTTCAAATGTCTATACATCGTTGATTATATATGCTAGAATAGATCTAACACCATGATATATAGTATGCTTGTATTGTTTACTTGTTGTGGAGGAAGTAATTTATCAATTCAAGCTGAAGTTGGAAAGCTCAACGGGGATCTACTTCAACCATCCGGAATAAGGTACGAGGTCTGATCCTTTAGTGTTAGACATTTAATTTCTATTGCATATTGGAAAAGATTGATTTCTGGAGTCAAGCTGTCTGTTGTGGTACCCCAAGCCATAGGAATTTCTCTCCGTAACAAGCAGCCTTAGTCAAAATTGGTCCCAGCATCCTTAAGAGAATGCCCGTCACAATTCATGGTTTGAGAAGAATTCCTGCACCATGGTACTGTCCTATAGCTAGTTGGTTTGGCTATCTATTCATGATTTGATGTTTCTTTAATATTTCTTGAGGAGAAAGATATAGGCCTACCAAAACAGGGTTTTTCACCAGTGGATGCAAAAATGGCTAAATAGCCTTAGAAAGATGCCTGCCCTAAATTATGGGTTAGAGTAAATTCCCGCAGCACATGGGGGTCTTGTAGATTGGTCTTTGTCCTACCTGACCATGTCTTTAGATTGTCTTGGAAGTGGATGAAGAAAATGTTATGGACCTTCCAAAAGGGTGTTTTAGGCAAATTAGACCGAATTGAGAAATTTGTCTGTGGAATTGATGTTAAATCTGCCCAAGTGGCCTTAAGGAAATTCCCGCCATGCCTCATAGGATGATGTGAAAAATGTATTGATAATTTGAGTCTCTAAAGTGTTGTATGGAGCATACAACCATGCCACTTATCTCACCAAACTACAACATATATTTGAGGAAGAATTGGTCCCAACAGCCTTAGTGGCAAAATTGGTCCCAGCAGCCTTAGGAGAATTCCCGCCACAATTCATGGTTTGAGAACAATTCCCGCACCATGCTACCGTCCTATATCTAGTTGGTTTGGCTACCTATTCATGATTTGATTTTGCTTTAATCTTTCTTGAGGAGAAAGATACAAGCCTGCCAAAACAGGGTTTTTCACCAGTGGATGAAAAAATGGTTAAGTAGCCTCAGAAAGATGCTCGCCCTAAATTATGGGTTAGAGTAAATGTCCGCAGCACATGGGGGTCTTGTAGATTGGTCTTCGGCCTACCTGATCATTTCTTCATATTGTCTTGGAAGTGGATGAAGAAAAAGTTATGGACCTGCCAAAAGGGTGTTTTAGGTAGATTAGACCAAATTGAGAAATTTGTCCAAGTGTGGAATTGATGTTAAATCTGCCCAAGTGGCCTTAAAGAAATTCCCACCATGCCTCATAGGATGATGTGAAAAAATTATTGAGAATGTGAGTCTCTAGAGTGTTGTATGGAGCATACAACCATGTCACTTTCCTCACCAGAGAGTCTCTAAGGAGGAAGATGTCAACCTACCAAAAGTGCCTCCCAACCATATTTGCACTATTCAAGTACTGGAAAAACTACCTAAGTGGCTTCACGGAAATGCTCGCCATATATTTTCCTGAGGATAATAAATTTATCTGAGGGTATGGGGTTTTTCTTTGATGAACTAGTTATCTTTCCATGTTCTTAGTTTTTCTTATGGTGACCACATGAGGAAAATAGCAATCTGCCAAAATAGAAGAAAAACTATTTTGCATGTTCAAAAGTATGAAAAATTGACTAAGTGTTAAGAACATGAGTTTGAGAGGTCAGTTGGAAATGCCCGCCAAGGGTTGTCTTTGTGCAAGTAAATTCATCGAATGTCATGGATCCATTCTTTGGTAAGTTTTCCATCTACTCATGACTTCAGGTCTCCATAGGGTGTTCACACATGTGAAATAGGAGTCTACCAAACTAGGAAGAAATATGTTTTGATGCTTAAAATAAGTTAAGATGCTATTTTGATATGCCCACCAGAGGCTCAAGTTGTCTCAGTAAATTCTAAGGGTGACATAGTCCTGTTTCCTAGTGGACTAGCTATCCAACCATACCTTCAGTTTGCTTAGTGATGGTCAGATGACAAAAATACGAGTCTCATGATGTGATGAGGTTGGAAAGACACATGATGGTGTACTAATGTCTCATGATGTATTTGTTACATTCTGATAGTGGTTTGCAAGAGTATGATAATTTTGGGAATTTGACTAAGTGATGAAAAACTACCCTAAAGCAGCTGCGTTTTTAAAATTTCCACAATATTTCATTAGAAGAAGAAAATTCCCGCCGAGGAGAGATGAAGAAGCTTCAGAGGATGAAAGTGGTCCTGATGGAATCACCATGTTGGCCTCTACCCATTGGGTGTCTCATGCCTCAAACTGTATGAAAATAAAAATCTCATCATGTTGACCTAGGGATTGATAAAAAATTCTAGTAAAAATGCGTAAGTGACCTCAGTAAAATGCCCGCCATTTCCAGTAGTTGATTGATTGAATTTTTATGAGGGTATGGGTCTCTAGAGTGTTGATTGGTGCATCTAACCACATCATTATTTTGTCCAAAAACTCTTTGAAGATGAATTTACCAGTATGCCAAAAGTTCCCTCTTGCTTGTTTTGCTCCAGTCTAGTAAAATGCCCACCCAACTCAGAAGAAGATGAGTCTGAAGGGGAAATCAGTTTGGTTGTGCTCAATGGGATGTACTACATCATCTGGTATCATTGGTTCAGGAGTTGCTGAAAATAAAAATCCCTCATGTTGACTTAGGGTTTTATAATTTTTTCGAAGTGGTAAATCTGTAGTTTAAAATGCTATTTTCAAATTCCCACCAGATGATGCATGTGTGTCAATTAATTCATCAAATGACATGTGTTTGTTCCTTGTTGAATTGTTTATCCAGTCATGGTTTCAGTTTTCCATATGGAGTTCACATGAGTGAAAAATTAACCTTCCATGTTGAAAAAAAATCATGTTCACACAGCGTATGAGTTTGCCCACACATAGCTTAAAAATATATACTAAACAAGTTTTTCAGATGCCCGCACAATCCAGAGATTTAAATAGAGATTGCTCAGCCAATTAATTGAAAAAAGATGAAATAAATAAGAGACATAAACAAAATAGAGTTTATTATTTAATTAACATACATAAATTTAATTATTTCAAAGAGATTGATGCTTTCTTTCACAACCTACAAGCAGTCCCGTATTGAAAACTGAAAACATTGGATTCGGAGCTGAATTCTCTATAATGTTATATTATATGCCGATAAATACAAAACTCCATCATACAAAAAGAAAATCATTAACTTTTGATAAATACATATATACATTGATATGCCAACTAAAAAGCATTTTGCATTAAATGTCAATAAATACAAAACTCCATCATACAAATTTTCTTTTCATTAACTGTCGATAAATACATATATACATTGATTTATACATGTCTAGCATGTTTCAGAGATGGCTAGAATCCATCCTCTTGAGCAGAAGACAAATCTGAATTTCCTCTCTTACCTTTTGTAGAAGACTGTAATTGTTCTGGAGTTGGACAAGGCACTTATTGTGATTTCTTTTCAATCTCTTTAACTCTCTGTGAAACTTTTTTTAAATTTTCAAGAAAAACATTTTTTCTGCCATCAGTTTGTTCGAAATTTCCACATTTTTCTTATACTTCGTTGATTCATGTTCTTCCTTGACCTCCAATTTCTCTCTGGTATGTTTCAACTAATTTTTAACTTCAGTCAATTCACGTTCAGATTATGTATTTCTTTCTCCTACTCTTTTTCCCTCAAATCTGTCTCGTTGGGAAGGATAGGAATTGCACTCATCGCAGTAGCTAGCCCTTTTAATTCCTTCTCCAAATCAGCAATTGTAGACTTAAGTGTTTGAATTTCCACATCACATCCCAAATGATGAACTTTTCTACCTTCTAATATTTTTTATTACAGCTCCCTTATTTTTGCATCTTTCCCAACCATCTTCTCTTTCATTTCTTTATGTAACGGTGATGAGGCATAGAAATCACCTAGTGCAAGGCTTGCTGAGAATGTTTCTTGTAGCATCTTCTCTCGACTTGCTAAGGACTTCTCTCACTCTTCTAAGGACATTGTACCTGTAGGTGTATTTTTCCTTCTACCCTTACCCTTACCCTTACCATCATCTCCTTTGGTACCCTTACCTTCACCCTCACCACCTTCTTCACTAGAAATTTTTTTTCCTCTACTTTGTTTTTTAAGTTTTAAAGTTTCAGATATCCTTGCTAACCTTGTTCCTTTCGGCTTATCAGCTTGCCTAGAAATGGTTTTTCTCAAATAAAAAATTATTGATTCTAATTCTCCAACTTTTTTTCCATGGCTTCCCTCCCACTCTTTCAACTTCAACTGATATTCTTGTACTACATGTTCATATTCATAAATTTTCTTCTCCATTACCTGTAAAGGACCCATTTTTATCCTCATTGGTGATACATTGAGAATAGGTGGTCTTTTCTTCAACTCTTCTTTGAATTCACTCGCTTCAGCATTAGCTTTTTCCAAAGCCTCTTCATTCGCAACCCTCACGGACTGAATTTCGTTTTCAGCATCATCAGTGTTTTTTTCTACTTCTTTGGATAATAATTTAACCATTTCTTCTTTCCCTTGTATAATTATGTCTGCCTTGAAATGATTATCCAAAACTGTCTTCTGCAACACTGCTATATGTTTTAGGCATTGTAAAATATTATCATCTTTTCTCAAGCACTCTTCCGCCCAATTGCATATATAGGAAGCTTGTCCCTTAAAACGCTTCATTTTATCATATAGGATGAACATGTACCTACTGTCAAACTTATATGATGCAATGTCTAAATGCATAGCGTAAGCCCCTGATTCTAATTTGGAAGAACAATCATACTCAATTGCCAACTGTTTAGGAGGAATTATATCGAGAATGTCTTGAGGAATAGAAAAGTGATCAGTAGTTTGTTCCATTTCGTTCCCTATCATCTCCTCCCAATGACCTCTATCTACATGCCCCTTAAACTCTTTCAAAGTTATAGTAGCGCGAATTTCATCATGTGTGACCAAATCAGGATATTGTACTCGTAATTGGCCATGGTGCTCAGGACTTTGTACCGGTGATTCCTTGTTCTGTTCAGCAGGGTGTAATGGTAATTCCCCATGGTGCTTAGGATATTGTGCTAATTCCTCATTCTACTGAGGAGACTATACTGGAAATTCCTCATTATGTTCCCTTCTTTTACATTTCCTAATGTATGTTTTATGAACAGGTGGTTTTGGAAAAGATATTTTTCCATGCTAGTTGATATCACCAATCTCTATTTCAGTAGAATGGGGTCGACATAAATCAATAATTTTTTGAAGTGTGCTCGGGAAACTAAATTTAACCTTCCTTAATTGGCTCTCTTGTAGGGCAGAGTGGAGTTTGTTAGCCAGTAGATAAGGAATATCTACAGGTATATATTCCACCCAATGTATCACTACCCACATACATTCACCCAAAATGTCATCCCTGTGATGATTCAGATTTGTCCTAAGGAAAATCTGAATCAAAGTTGTGTATATTCCAAGAGGGACATCTTGCATTTTTAAACCATTCCTCAGAAAATTTACTTCTCACCCACAAATTTTACTGGCCATCTGGTTCTTCTCTTGTCCGGGGGTTTTCCTTGAGCTTAAAATTGCTCCCCCTCTACATGGAATATTTGTAGCTTGGGAAACCAAATCAAGGTCGAGGTATACCCGCTTCCCAAAAATTATGAGTTGTGTATTCCCAGCATCATATTTTGAAATTACCTCATCTATATCCTCATCAACATAACAAAACATTCCCCACAAAAAGTTGAAAACTTATACTTTCCTCAGGATAGTTTCCATACCTGGTGGCCACATCTTTGCATCTCTCCATGCATAAGAATTCTCTTGGAATTTTTTTACTGTTACCCTATCATCTATGGATGACTGTGTTTCAACTGGGGTTGCAGAGGAGAATGCCCGCATTTCAGCTACGCTCGTCATGCTGGACGCCCCTGTTTGAGGTTTGGCCATGGTTATCCAAGTTCGAAGCGAAGGTGAGGTGGTGAACACGTACTATATTTTAGGCTCACAAATTATCCCCGTAGACTGATTTTCAGGCTCACAAATTCTGTCGGTAAAGAGGTTTTCAACAACAAATCAACGCTTTGCTTGGGTATGCACTTTGGAAATAAAAATATATAAAAAAGGCATTTGGAAATAAAAACATATAAATATCATCATGACATAAAAGATATAAACACATGCCTCTACTCTTCAACAATTAAATATCATTCATATTCTTCTTCATCTAACTCAACATCTGTATCAGGATCTGGTTCAGAATATATATTAATGAAAGGCTCATTCACATCAACATCATCATCAATGGCATCTTCGTTAATAGAGTCATCGACATCATCAATGAGATCATTGTCTACTACATTTGGATGATCAACCTCTTCAACTTCTTCATCGAAGACATCGACTGCAGCCACCTGCTCCTAATCTGAATCATCATCATCATCTTCTTCTTTGTGATTATCTTCATCATCTACATGATTATACTTTACTGGTCTTCCTCTTATATCATATTTAAGAAACGTATGACCAACCTTCTTTACCTCATACCTCTGAGTAAAAGACTTGCTCACATTAACTTGGAAGAACATAAGGCTCTATACCCGGTTCAAATGCCCTTGTATTAACCATGGTAAATCCATTAGCATGCTCAATAACAATTCTTTCAGGATCACGGTCATGCATCTGTAGCCTATACCACTTCACCTCAAACAAAACTATTTTAAAGGAATTAAAATCACACTCAATTATGTCCTCCAAATGCCCATAGTACCTATTCTCAGTTTCTTCTGGATGTCTGTCACTTCTAGAGGAAACATTGGTGACCTTAAACACTATAGTTATCCCACAATCCAAGGTTTTCATCTTATCATCCAACATTTTGATACGAAATTTATGAGTATTACACCACATAGCCTTGTGATGTTTCAACTACAACATTGACAACAAGTAAAAAATACATTGTGAATTAATAAACGTCATATAGGACTTAGAAAATATATTTGAAAACTTAAACAAACCAAATACATTGAAAAAATGGGAAGTAACTACAAAAATGCGGGTAAACAATTTACTTGCCTTTTTATCTTTTAAACCATAGGCTAAATCAACTTCCCTTTGCAACGTAAGATCAGGAAATTGATGTCAACGACGATGAGTTGTTTTAATCATCTCACTGACCCCTTCCCATGATAACCTACCAAAGCATTCTCACAATCTTCTATCCAATGCTCCATCCAATCAAGGTTGTTTGAATTGTATAAATGTAAAGCATCCCACACTTGAGCAACTATATGAAAAAATAACAATTCGCTATCATTAATTAGATATCATTACATGCATATTTTAATACAGTTGAATATGCAGGATTAATAAAAAAATAACAAATCAGTATGATAAAATAAAATTGGAAAAATACATGTGTAATATATTAATTCCACAAAATCTAATAATTACCTTTCACGGTCTTCATTGTACCTTTCCCCAATACGACCTCCCCTTCAAATTTGTTGATGGAGTTGAGATGCCAAATGCAAGGCACATTCATATTTTCTGCTAGTTTAGGTATATATTCACTAATATACACCATGCATTGATATACCATATATCCCTCAACCATAGAACCCTCAGGACGTGCTCTTTCTCTAACAAGATCCTTCAACGACTTCAACTGCCTCTCCACCATCCACATCGACCTTGTGCGTATCAGTCCACATAATTCAATCTCCTCAACTTGGTGTATGAGGTAGTGTTCTTGTCCATTGAAAAATGTTGGAGGAAGATACTGTTGCATTTCACACATTAGTCAAGGAATTTCTCTCTTCCAATACCTTATATCTTCTTTATGGATTTATTTTGAGGAAAGCCACCTACAAATGATGCAATAAAATAATATCAAACCATATATAAATTTGTGGGCAAAACATAATAACTCAATAAGCTCCGCTACAAATCACGGACCAAGTACAGTTTCCATATAAAACATTACTTACCTCATGTATTTTCCAAGAACATAAATAATTTGTTTTATGTTGTTGTCAAAGTCATCTGGGAGAGATAAAGGTAGAACATACTGTATCAAAAAACACATAATTATTATTTATTTCCAAATAAGAGAATAAAATTAATAAAATAGTGCATACCAATAAGGAAATATATTATAAACTCACAATTACCTTAATGAATGTATGCCAGTCATGTGCTTTAACCCCACCAAAATCACCTTTTTCATTAAGATATTATTTATGTTAGACGAAAACCCCGTCAGAAACCTGATTTTTATGATGACCTCTTTTACAATATTGCTCTGTTGCTCTGTCAAGCACAAAGGAAGACCAATATTCTATTGACGGCCATCACCATTAGAACTAATGATCACACTTTGCAATGGGTGATTAGCTTCTTGGATGTCACTACAAATCTTTCCAATTATATCTTTGTCAATCCTTCCATCTAATATTCGCCATAACAATTCTGTTATGTTCTTCCCAATATGCATTGTATCAAACAAATGAACTATTTGTAGGTGCTTGTAGTATGGCAACCTACTGAATTGCATCGGGTAAATTTTCATTCCTCGTGGAAGCCCATTCATGCCTTAATGACATTCATGAAACATCAACTTAGTCAAGTTAACACTAATTAATAAATATAGGTACATACCACGCTGAATATAATTCACTAAAAAAACAAAGATTTATATAATATATGATACAAGTTGAATGTGATTGTCATTGATGTCAAAGGAGTTCAGTGAATGACAAAAGGATAACCAAAGACATGATGACAGGGTAAACTCAGTGAAAGAAAAAGGAATGACAAAGGAAGTAATGACATGGCAAGTATGATGATGTGGCATGTATGGTGAGGCTAGAAAGACACATAATGGTGTTCTGGTGCTATCAGGAAGTCAATGTTGTAATCTGACATCATTCTGGAAAAATATGGCAACTTTGTGAAACTTTGGAAATTGACTAAGTATGAAAAAGTAGTCAAAACTACTCTAAGAGAATGCCCTCCATAATTCATGGTTTGAATATAATTCCCGCACCACCATATTAGGCTATAACTTGTTGAACTAGCTGTCTAGCCATGGTCTCAATTTGCCTAAATCATTTATGAGGAGAAAGTTATAAGTCTGCCAAAATAAGGTTTCAGGATAAACCTTGGAGAAATTCTTGGACATGGCTAAGTGTTGGAAAACTGGTCCAGGTAGCCTTTCATCCATGAAATTTGATAAATTTATTTTCACACGGAAATCCATTGGCGGGCATTTCCAAACGACCTCTCAAAATCCTGTTCTCAACACTCAGGCAATTTTCTTGTGTTTCTCAATATGCAAATTAGTATTTTTCCTACTTTTGGAAGATTGATATTTTGCATATGTGACCATTGTAAGTCAGCCTGAAAGTATGGTTGGATTTCCATTTCAACAAATAACAAATACATGCCAATTGATGAACCTTTTGACATACACCCAACATATGGCAGGCATTTGAAAGTGGTCTTCCAAACTGCTTATTGACACTTAAACAAATCTCTTCAAACCCTAAGTCACCAAGGTGATTTTATTTTTTTCATCAAACTTGGAGAGTGAGACATCCACAATGTGAGGAATATCATACTAACTCATCCATGCCAATCTTCTCTCTTGCAACCTCATCATCTAACCTTGGTGGGCATTTTACTGGGATAGTGCAAGTGAAGGTGAGAGGCACTTTTGGCAGATTGATATCTTCCTCCTCAAAGACTCTTTGGGAAATATGAAACCATGGTTGGATGCACCAACCAACATAATAGATCCTATAACTTTCATATCATTTTTCTCATCATCCTATGAGAGGTGGCGTGCATTTCCTTGAGGCCACTTTGGCAGATTTTACCAATAATTCCATACTTAGACAATTTGTCCAAAACCTAAGGTGTATTTTTAATTTCATCCAAAACCTGAACTAATTCTACTAGATAATGTATTACACCTTAATGAGCACACCTATGCTGATTTCACTCCCAGACTCATCTTCATTTTCCCTAAGCGGGCATTTTACTGAACTTTGGTGTAATATGGCCTGAAACCCTGTTTTGGCAGAGCCATATCTTCTTTATCAAGAATTATCAAACAAATGTGAGAACATGCTTAGGTAGAAAAAAAATACAACTACAGGATGACCATGTGGTGCGGTCATTTTCTTCAACCCACAAATTATGGCAGGCATTTCCCTAGAGCAATTCTGACTAATTTGACCAAAAAACCTTCTTTTGGGAGACCTGTATCTTCTTCTTCAAGGAGTTTTTCTAAGAATCGGGGCCATTGTCAGATAGATATTTCAACAAAATATGGGATGGAAGGTCATGGCGGGCATTTTATTCTTCTTATGAATTATGGTGTTCATTTTCATAAGGCAGCTCCTCTAGGGAAGTTTTTCAACACTTAGTCAAAATCCCCAAATTATCATACCGTTACCAACTAATACCATAATGTAACAATGACATCATGAGACATTAGGACACCAACATGTGTTTTTCAACCTCATCACACATGCCATATCAACACTTCTTTTGTCATTAATGACCTCCTTTGACATCAATGACAACCATACTCAACAATGTCCTTCTGCTAATAAAATTTATAGGGTGACATAGATCTATTCCTTGTTGAAGTGGTTATCCACCCATGCTTTCAGTTTTCCTTATGATGGTCACATGTTCAAGAAATCTGCCAAAGTAGGAAAAATATTGTTTTTCATATTCAGAAATTTGGCTAAGTATTGACCAATATTCTAACAATACATAAATAATTTGGCATACCTTGACGATTTCTATTATATTCCAAGTTTCATAGGTGAGGTGTCATTCTTCGTGGTTTTTTCCATTCTCTTCTTTACCATTGAATTTTGCTTTGCCTGTAGTTCGATAACTATGGTTCTTAGGCAGAAAGTGCCTATACTCTTCAAACACTTCCTTTGCTAAACTCCTTAAACGAAGAGATTTTATCTTGGGACCGCAAGCTAGACATGCAAATTTACCCTTTGTTTGAAGACCTACAAGATATATGAATTAGTGCAGCGAATTAGAATTACCATTTAAAATAATGCATGATATTTTCAACAGATATATATAATATTAAAGAACAAAAGAAAGTAACAATATACCACAAAAATGTGTTAACCCAGGACAATCATGAATTGTCCATCTAAGTATTCCATGGAATTGAAATCGTCTTTGCCCTATTGGTCTAGAGATGTCATACATAGTGACTCCAGCCTATAACTTCAACAACTCATCGATAAGAGGCTCAATATATACGTTCATATCTTTAACCTGGTACTTACCTAATTGGTCCAACATACATGATTAATTATATTTAGCTATATGTCGTTATATATAAAAGACATAATTATAATGCACGAAACAAAGAAATGAAATATTTAGTGATCAGACTTTCAAGTAAAAAAATACAAATTAATTAAATACATGGAACAATCATTGCCAACATTGTGTGCTCTCTCTTAACCGACATCCAAGGAGGAAGGTTAATGTTTATAACAAAAACAAGCCACACTAAGTAGGTAGAACGAAGCTCTCCAAATGGATTGACACCATCAGTTGCCTACCAAAGTTTAACATTACGAGGTTCTTCTTTGAAAATTGGCCACTTTTCTTCGATGCGCCTAAATGCAGACCCATCTGCAGGCAGTCGAAGAACATCGTCTCAAATTTTTTTCTTTGCATGGAAATCCATAAACTGTGCTATACTTTGACACCTGAACAACCGCAGGAGACGTGGAATTATCCAAATATAACGAAGAACTTTGTGCGGCACCTTTTTTGTCACTTTATCAGTTCGATACCTACTTGTTTGACATTGTGGGCATTCATTTTCTAATGCATATTGTCCATAGTATATGATATGATCATTAGGACATGCATCAATAGCTTGATACTCCACTCCAAATTCTTTCATAATCACATATATCTCTCGATATGTGCGTGGTAAAATATTTGACATTGGTAATAGAAATTCACCTAACAATCTACAAAATTCAAAAGAATAAGTCAATGTAAACAATATTAATCATCAATATCGCATCCATACTTTACAAATTAGATAACAATAGCAATATAGGAAAAAATTCAACCCTTTATGTACATGTGAACATGCAAACATAAATAATTAACAAATTATATACCTTAGTATTTGTGTGAGACAGGTGTTTGATAAACCATTCCAAACCTTCAAGTTCACTAACAACAATATAGCATATAGAAGATTTGTTTTTGAGCCTTCATAAAGAGGTTGACGTGCCTTCTTGAGTAGAGGATCAACATCATGACTATCATCTGGGTTGTCCTCATCCATTGGAGAAAATGTGTCTTGGATCAATCTATGTATCTCATCTTCCTGATTTGTATCACTAACGTTATCTCCATCCATATCATCATTAAGAACTTGACCAAATTCAATATTCTGATCTAGATGTTCGTCACCCTGTAAATGAGTATTTCTACTAGTACTTCGCAAATAACTCTCTAGAAGGGGACATTTTGGGGGCATTGTCTATATATTTACAAACAACATAGTAAAATTAGTGTGTATAGAACATATAATAAAACGATAATACATTTTACTGAAATTCATGGCATGATGACTATTATAGAAAATACATTAAAATTTGAATAACCTCTTAGCAAGTGACGATATTCATAACCCCCTTTGGCGTGCCCCTTCTCCCTACAATGTCTTTCAGCTGTCATTATTAAAATTCTTCTTCTTTGCAAGCCCCTGCAATCAGAGCAAGGGAAATAACATTTTCCATCTCCCATTGCCTCTAATGCCACTCTAAACTGAGCAAGATTCCTTGCATTTTCATTCATAGTGAAAAATCTGTGTAGTCACAAGTAATTGTCTTACCTACACCATACCAAACAGTAACTTGTCAAATACATTAGATATAAGCATATTTCTAAATGCAATATATTATATACCAATTTCTATAAAGAAAAACATTAAGATTGTGATGAATAGGATTGTCATTGATGACAACAATAATGACAATCATTTTGGAAAAATATGGTAATTTGGTGAAAAACAGGAAAATGACTATGGAGAAATTAGTTAAAATTGCCTTAGGGAAATGAACGCCATAATTTATAGGAGAAAATAAATTCCCGCACCACATGGGGGTCCTATAGATTGTTGGTTTTCCTACCTGACCATGTCTTCATTTTGTCCTGAAATTTCATGAGGGAGAATTTATGGACCTTCTAAAACAGGGGTTTGTGCCAGAGCAAGCAAAAATGGCTAAGTAGCCTCAGAAAGATGCCCGCCCTAAATTATGGGTTACAATAAATGCCCGCAGCACATGGGGGTCATGTAGTGTGTTGGTTTGCCTACCTAACCATGGTATTATTTCTCCTTAAGCATGTCTGAAGAAAAAATTATGAATCTGCCAAAATGAGGTTTCAAAATAAATTTTTGAGAAAGTCCTGAAAATGACCAAGTGTTGGAAAACTGGCTCAGGTAGCCTTAAGAAAATGCTTGCCACAAATTGTGTGTTGAAGAAAATTCCTGCACCATATGGGGGTCTTATATATTGATATTTTTCCTACCTGACCATGTCTTCAGATTTTCTTGGAAGTAGCTGAGGAAGAAGTTATGAACCTGCCAAAATAATGTTTTAGGCAAATTGGACCAAACTAAGAAAATTGTCCAAGTGTTGGAAAAACTGGCTCATGTGGCCTTGGGAAAATGCCATCTGTACCTTATAGGTGTATGATAAAAATTATCTGAGGCTATCATCCTATAGCTTGTTGAAGAGGCTATCTCACCATGGTCTCAGTTCTCAAAGAATATGTTCGATGACAAAGATAATGGTATACCAAAATAGAGTTTCAGGTTGTTTTGCACTATTCCAGTACTAGCAAACTGCCTCAGTGGCCTAAGGGAAATGCCCGCGTTATCTCATAGGATGATGAGAAAAATAATATGAAAGTTTTAGGCTATAGCTTGTTGATGGGTTCATCTAACCATGGTCTCAGTTATCCTGTGGAGTGTTTTATGACAAAGATATAAATCTACCAAAAGTAAGAAACAAATTGTTTTGTATATTAAGAACACAAGAAAATTGGTTGTGTTAGATTCAGCAAATTGAAAAGGAATTTTAAAATGCCCTCAAGGAGGGGTTAATTTGATGATAAAATTCATCAGGTAGCATAGGCATGTTCCTTGATGCACTGACTATCCATCCATACCTTTAGGTTGTCTTATGATGGTCTCATATGCAAAATATCAATCTGCCAAAAATAGGAAAAATAATGTTTTGCATGGTGAGAACAAAAGAAAATTGACCAAGTGTTAAAAACAGGAGTTTGAGAGGTTAGTTGGAAATGCTCGTCAAGGGCTGTCTTCGTGCAAGTAAATTTATCAAATGTCATGGATCCATTCTTTGGTAAGTTGTCCATCTTCTCATGACTTCAGGTCTCCATAGAGTGTTCACACTCGTGAAATGGGAGTCTGCCAAAATGGGAAGAAATATGTTTTGATGTTCAAAAGAGGTTGAGAAGATATTTTGAAATGTTTACCAGAAGTTGTGTGTGTGTCAACAGATTTATCTTGTGATATGGTCTTGTTCATTGTTGAAATGGATATCTATCCATGCTTGTAGGTTTCCTTATGGTGATCACATGAGGAAGAAATCAATCTGCCAAAGTAGAAGAAAAATTGTTTTTACAAGTTAAAAACAATTTTCTCTAAGTGTTAAATTAAATAGCTTGGAAGCTTATATGTTTATGTGGACAATACTGAAGACAAGATACTAATGGTGTATGGACAGAGTTGAGACAGGGCTGCAATATGTTGTATGTTGAATGACTTTCTGAGTACAGAATGAAGATTTGTTGATTGGTATTTTTGATGTCTATGTCTGTGGCAAACTTTGGAAGAGTCTGATGTATCAATTGTAATTTGTATAGAGAGGTTGGGTGGAGCTGGGGAAAGACTTATTAGTCTTTTGACAAGTTGAATCTTGTTTGGATGTTGTAGCATCCTAGACAGTTGTAGCTGACTGAACCATTCTGGTGGGTGGTGCCACCTTATGGGTTGTAGCCCATATTGGAGATTGAAGTCTCCACTTATATAAAGATTACAAAATATATCTTGTGTCCCTTTTGCAATGTCTTGATAGTGACGTGTTTAATTGATGAATGACATGTGCCTAGTTGATATTGTTCTTTGATAAATATGTTGTTGAAGCAATTGTGAAATAATGATATAATATTGGAAGAAAAAATTGAAATTGAGTTGAAGCCTAGTTCACTGATTCAACCCCCCCCCATCTCTCATTGAGAATTGTGTCTAACAGACTGAAGTTTTCATTGATGCCAACAAGTGTTGTGCAATGGCCTTTGATTTACTCACAAGGAGACCTTGATAGTTTGGGCATTGGAACACTAGGTGGCCCAAATGGGCCAAATTAAAGTTGTCCTTCTAGTGTGGAAAGTGATTAACACTGTGTCAACGAACAATATCTTAGTGGAGCATCAGGTTTATAAAAAAAATGAATTGGCTAGAGTCATTGTTGACTGGACCCTCTTTTTACAATTACTCTGGTTTAAATAAAAGGAGGGAGTTGCGGTGTTGTTAAATTCTTTCGTAAGGTACATGACCCGAAGAATACAACTGTTATTTTGAGCCTCAATGTTAGTTTGTATCCCCCTTTTTAGGGTATCTCCCATGGTGTAGATTAGGTCTAGTTCCATATGTGTTGTTGTACTTGGTGAAATAGTTCATGTATGTTTATTGATTTGTATATCCATCCATCCACTGGTGTAGTTTAGATCTATTGTGGTGTGCTTGGCTTGTGATTCTGTAATGTGGGTGCCTACCTGGGGTGGGCAGTTTCATGAAGTTCCCCTTAAAACTGGTTGGCACCTGCAACTCCTATTCCACAGAGGAAAGAAGGAAAAAAAATGTAAAAATGAAGTTGTGAGGGGGAGTGACAGTGCTCATTGACCAGATTATGAAGCTCATTGGTGAAAGTACATGTCTAATTCTTTGGAGGAAGAACAAGTGTTAGTTGCTTTTTTTACAAGTTATACTACTGCAGGTGTATCCCCAAGGCTTAATATAAGCCCATTTGGAATCAAACCGATGCTCCTGTAAGCATAAATTTGAAACTGGAAATGAGTGGGACTTTAATTGGAACAATAAAATCATTGGATGGGGACAGATCTCCTTCGAATTGGTAACCCAGTAAAATAAATATCTGGTTGATAAAGTAAAAGAAGTAGTTCCAGGAATAGATACAACTGCAATGATGATATTAAGTTGCAAAATCATAAGAAGTGTTTTACCTAGTTCCAACAAAAGA
Organism: Pseudotsuga menziesii; assembly: GCA_001517045.1. Taxonomy (NCBI): domain Eukaryota; kingdom Viridiplantae; phylum Streptophyta; class Pinopsida; order Pinales; family Pinaceae; genus Pseudotsuga; species Pseudotsuga menziesii. The sequence goes on from LPNX011114920.1 coordinate 157,957, forward strand.
CTAAGTAGCCCCAATTCCCATTTTTCACCCTGTTGATTGAGGATAAACAGACCTTGCTAAAGAAACAGTAGTTATTTAAGCAGAATTTATTCTTCTTTTTCTGGTTGAAACACCCGTTGAAGAAGTAGAGTATGACTGATCTCTCTAGTTTTGGATATGGTTGATAAAGAAATCCGGGCTCAATCCACCCTCAATCAATCACCAAGAACCTTGTCGCAACTATAGCAAATGTGCCGAAAATGCATGAGTTGACCCGCGCATTGAAAGCTGGCATTGGTTTGGCGGGTGTGCAAAGATAGCCATATATCGTCGATATAGAGACAAAAGTTCCTCAAAACTTAAAAGTGTCGATATTACCACGGTTTTTCCACCATGATAAAAATATATGCATATATTAATCCACGAATGTTCAAAATGTGGAAATATTTCATGGAAAAATCCGCCCAAATGTATTAGTGTTTACAATTCAAGTTCACATGAAGGAATACATAGGCAATTTGAATTAATTCTCTCTCTATGCTTATCTCTTTATCATTTATTATTTACTGCATGGTCCACATGTGCATTTATTTATCTATCTTATCATATTGCTAGCACTAATTATGGTTAAGCGGTTGGAAAGGGGGCAAACATTAGGACAAATAAGGTATTGTATGAAGAAGTTTTTATAATGTGACCATTGGTATATTAGAAAGCACTTGAAAAATAATGAAGGGGGATATTTCTAAGCTTAAAATCCATATATTCTAAAAAATTATGGTTTAATACTTAGGAATAGGCTTAAGCCGAAATGTGCATTTATGCTATCATATGACATATTTAAATGGTGGAGATATGCCAATGGATAGATCTACGGTTGTTAGTAAATCTGCTAGCCAAGATGCACGACAAAAGAATTTTGGGTGGCCAGTAGAATGGGGTAAAAGGGAGAAAAGATCAAGGGTCATACAAAAAAGGTAAAATAGATCTACGATCGAGAATGATTTTGTTGGTAGAACTAGCGCAGAAAAGTAAACTTTTCCAATCAGCGGAAAAACTTACACACCACACATATCAACGGCGGAGATGTAAAGGTGAAAGTGATCGACGGTCCATAAATATTATGTTGGGTGAACATGCATGGGAAAAGCGAAGTTGGAAATTAGCAGCATGGTGTATAGCCCGCACAAATCAATGGTGGAGATCAATGCCTGATCAAGATCAATGACTGTGGATCATTTTGTCGATAGAATTTGCGTGGATAAATGAAGTGTTGAAATCAACGGAATGGATTAAAGGGCCCACATGATTGAAGGTTGAGATCTTATGATGGTAAAATCTACAATGTAAGGATATTCCGCTATTATAAGATGCGCGGATATAATTTTAATAAGACTAAGCAGAATTGGTTAAAGGGAAAAAGTAATCGAAGGCTAAGATCGATGTTGATGAAGATCTATAATGGAGGTTGAGTCCGCTGGAGAAAGTTGCATAATGTTTGTACAATTGAATCTAAGCAGAATATTTAAAGGTCGATATTGATCAATGGTCAAGATTCATGGAGAATGAGATCAATGGCTATTTGCTAATCCATTGGTAAAAGAAGTTAGTTATTTATGTTCTGTATGGATGACAATAAATCAAAGGTAATATCTACGGTGGTGAACAAAGGATGATGGATCTACAACTACGAAGGGATACGCAGCTAAGAAATGCAAGGAAAATAAAGTTAGATAGGGCAACGGAATTGGGAATGTAAGGTTAAAACAATGATCAAAATCAATGGCTTGAGATAAAAGAGATCAGATATACGGAAAAATGAAGATTCACATGGGAAATATGTATGAAGAATAACAAAGGGTTCCTAAGCATAAAATAATATAAAAATAAAAGCACGTGGAGGAAGACTATTTGTCTTTTGTGCATTGGAAGAAGAGAGATCATTTTACGGGGAAGAAGCCAACTCAGATAGATTTTTTTCCACTCGTCAGTTGATCAGGTAGGCCACTTTTACCTACCAAAGAGTATTTAAAATGGACAGTGGAGAGCAAATTGAAGATCAAGCTTTAGAATTGAAGAGAATTGAAGAGGTTTTTGAAGATAGGAATTGTTTGTCCTAAAATCTGTACTTGAATGCTAAAGCACAAATCTTAGGCATCTAAAATGGATGGTTGAATTTGAGGGTTGTAAGTGGATCAGCAAGGATGGATGAGAAAGGGAGAGGGAAACAAGATAGATTATAATGAATTATAAATCTCATAAAACTAATCCATTGGGCATGGAGTCTCATTAGTATAAGCACATATATCTAAAAATAATATATATCAAATTGGGCATCAAAACAATTGAAACCAGTGATGTAGATTGGGCAACATAAAGAAGAATCCAAAATGTCAAAACTGTGCATTGGGTTCAAGGAATCCAAAAATATATCCATAATACAATATGTAAACAACTTCAAATCTATAGCTTAATGAGGAAAAAATGTCATTAGCAATGACACCATTACCATTGAAAACTTTTTTCTATCGAAGATATAAATAAGACTATTGTAGATAGAAACTTGACAATGGGGCAGCATGAAGCCATGGAAAGTCTCTTATTCAGACTTTACAAAAGGATTGACTCTTAGGCTTACAAAACATATAAGGTTCTGTGAGCTCTAGCTTCTCGGCTGGAACCCCCATTATCCAATTAATTTTCTGTTCATTATATAGACAGTAATATGTGACAGAAATCAAACTCTGCCTCTTAGTTGGCAACTCGATGCAATCTTTGACGAACTGTCTGAGAATAATCTTTTACTTTCATATTCGACTTTAGGAACAATTGAAATAAAATCTCAGATCATTTGCAACAGATATGAATTTGTTGCTTCTTTGGTAAAGTCTTTTGATTGCCATCTATTTATTGACTTCTCGGGATTATTGAACTGAATGTTGATCTTATGCTTAAAAATTTGTCAAAATATGCATAGATATTTTATATATTGAACCCGCCAATTTTTTTTGTCACTTAATTGTTAAATTCCTTAAATCTGGAATTGAAACTTTGAATTTTTAGTTGAAGTTGATCCCCTGTCTCTGGATACTCTATCATTNGACCCCGCCAATTTTTTTTGTCACTTAATTGTTAAATTCCTTAAATCTGGAATTGAAACTTTGAATTTTTAGTTGAAGTTGATCCCCTGTCTCTGGATACTCTATCATTAACCTAGAAATATTGATATTTTGCCTTCAAAATCTGATCTCGCGTGCTTATAATTTGCCAATTGAAAACTAATCTTATGCTTGAAATTCTGGAGATGGTTACAAAGATTTGGAAATAAAACTTTGTTTTTATTTCCATATATTGACTCGATGCTCTAAGTTTATTTGAAATGTCCTTTAATTGAAGCTTTGATGCCACATGCACTCAGATCTTCCACCAATCTAGAAATGCATAATTCATGCCTTAAGATCTGGAAGTGATATTTTCCTGCTGACTCTTTTCCTTTGATGAAGCTTTTGACATTTGTTGTCATCAATTAAATGGCGTTGAGGAGCTGCATATAATCACATGGCGACCTCAATCAATACTTGAGATATTTCCTGAATTCTTCACGCTCCAATAGACACCATTGGTAATTACGTTTGATTTCTTGTAAACTTAGTTGGAGTATTTATTACTTCTTTGATGTTTTATAAAATGCATTCCTTATAACCACTATGTGTGTTCATCCTTTAAACATGTGGAATTCGTACTCGGGCCAAGTGCTTTTATTACACCGAAGCTGTTATTTAAGGGGTTGCTCCTCTATGACGGTTTCGTCGTCGACTCGTCGTCTATCAACAGCCTATGAGGAGGTGCCCCTTGTCCATCGTTAAACGCTAAACACTAATCCGCCTCTGTCCACCGTTAAACGCTATGTCCACCCTTAAGCGTTCATCCATCGGCTTTCACGCTCTGTCCACCGTTAAATGCTAATCCGCCCGCTTTTAAAAACAATAAAAAGTAACTTCAATTCATCCATCGAAGGATTCACAGAGTATAATAGTAGTACCATTGATATTCTTTCTTCTTGCTACAAACGCCATTTACTTCTTCTTACTACAAACGCCATTCATCATCTGTAAATGGTTCAACTTAAACACCATTGCTGCAAACGCAATTTACTTCTTCTTGCTGCAAACACCATTCATCGTCTATAAATGGTTCAACTTTGAGTCCCGATTGTTGTAATGGATAGCTCAATCTTAGTTCTAACAAGCAGTTTTCTGACACTATAGCTTAAGAAAACTGAAAATAATGGAACAACAAGATAAATAAATGGTTCAACTTTGAGTTTCGATTGTTGTAATGAATAGCTCAATCTTAGTTCTAATTAGCAGTTTTCTGACACTACAGCTTAAGACAACTGAAAATAATGGAACAACAAGAGAAATAGAATAGAATTTCATTCTCCCATTTTTGTATAAGAGTTTTGTCATTCATCGTCTGTAAATAGTTACAGCTAAATGCTATCGACCATTATTTCAACGCATAATAAAAACTGCAGTTTTTAGGTTTTTGTTTTAAAGCATAATAAAAACTGGATGTGTTTCTTGTACTCTTAGTTCAAATATAAATATTAGATGTGATGACTATTTCAGTTTAGTGTAAGAGTTGTTTATAAATTTTCAATCTTTCTCAATATACTCCCGCAATTCATGTGAGATTGTGATTTTGAAAGCGTTTTATTTGCATTGTAGTGTTACACAGCTCACCGGTTTTGTAGTGTCATTATTGTTTGAAGATTTTGTATCGCTTCTTAAAAGCATTGAAATCTCTACAAGATAATATTTTGGAATTCCATGATCGAATATCCCCGGTTGGCACCCATAGTGGGGATTTCGTTAAACTACGTGAGCTTGTCCAAGAAGCATCTGATATGGTGAAATATGGGTGCAATTTTCCTTGGTTTCACCCTATAAGGTGGTACCGAACAAGCAAGAGAGTGGTCAAATTGATTTAAGAAATCGACAATGAAATGTCTTCTTTGCTTCTTAAGATAGTTATACATCGAGCGCAGACTGGTGCTGCGAGGAAGATGGATGCCCAGGTGCATACGATGGCCCAAACAGATGTTGTGAAGGGGGTGGATGCTTCTGAGGTGCAAGCGGTGGCGCAGACTGATCGGTTAAACTAATCCATTGGCTTTCACACCGCTAAACACTAACTTGCTTTCACACCACTAAACGCAAAGGACATTCATCCTCTATAAAGGTTGTACCGAAATGCTATCGACCATTATTTCAACATCTGTATTGTTACCCTGCAATTACTAGAGCAATGGGTTCGGTCGTTCTAATTTTGGGGAAAGAATCGTATTGTTCGTCTGCAATTACTAGAGCAATGGGCTCGATCGTTCTAATTTTGGGCAAAGAATTGTAATCGAAATTAGAGGCATTGATTTCATTGAAAGGCATAAGAAATAACCTTGAAGAATAGCTAAGACTAAGACTGAGACGAAGACCAGTCAAGAACGAATCCACCCTTGAGAAAATACCAACACCCATTTGTAGCACGAACATTTCAGAGCTCCCCAATCTGATCTGCACCCACGCTATACACAATATTGAACCCCACACACATTAGAGGTATCTAAATAATATCTATTAACATATGCATACCTTTCTATCTGTAGATAATGAAGATGGTTGAAGATGGAAACCACACCACTCCTCTACACATGGGTGGTCCTCTGTATTAATGAAAACCATCACCACAGAAATCACCTCTATATCAACTACCTCATCTTCGATATGGTGGCACACTTCTAAGGTTCACCTCTCCTGGTACTTCATTGAGATCGTCGCCAAAATTGATAAGTCTGGAGAAAGTGCAAAAAGAGTGAAGTTTACAATTCCAAATTTATGCAGAAAATTCTTGGAGCATTGTAAGCAGGAATATTTCACCTTCTGCGGATAGAAGTTGTTCCTCTGGTGTGAATGGTTCAGATCCAAAACAAATGAGTGAACGAAAAAGGATGAAGACCCTCCTTGGATGTCGTAGACAGCTGGAATGTCGCTTCGATAGTGAACCTGTGCACCTGCAATCAGATCAAACAAGCAAACACTAATCTATTTATCCATGTCAGTGATTAAGGAATCCAACAACATTTACATGTGAAATCAGATCAACAGTAATGTGGGACGAAAATCAGCTTTGCATTAAGATGAATGGAGAAGTTTACAACCAATTAAGCCTTAGTGTCGACATGCATCTCCATGAAACCAACACATTCATCCCCATAAGCTCCAACTTTGCTCTCTATGCTCTCAAATGGCTTGGGCCAAGTGGTCAATCCAACAGCATAACAATACCTCTAAAGTTCTCCCCCTCAACCATGGACATGAACTTGTATTTATAAGGCTCAATGGATAGGGATGGTTGAGAGAATTGTGGGTGAGGTGGCCTCTAAGATCCTATGATGGGGGATCTCGAGCTCAACTGACCCACACGAGGCTCATGATCTAGAAGCCTCAAGAAACTTCTCTTTTTCCCATTTTAACCAGGGTACCGCTTTTCTCCTCTTATGACAGAGCGGTTTAGGTTAGAACCGCTTATGGACCAAAAGCTAAATGCGGTGGCACCACTTATGATAAACAAGATACAGGCGGTGCGAACAAGGTACTACTCATGGTTAACAGGGAAAGCGTGGTGCTGAGTATTTTTATGTAAGATTGACAGACAACATGGGTTTCCACTCCATATGCTGGGATTAAGGGAAAATATGTAAGTCAAGGGTCTTATCACATGGTGGTGACAAGATTTGAGTATAACAAGCATCAGATCGCGGAACCAAAAGTTGCTGAGTGTTAACATCATAAGTTTTATCTGCGCCCAATATAAATGTTTTTCTATATCTCGCTAGATTTTATTCTTCTACAGGTGGGATTGCACTAGTGGCACAAAATACAGGAATTGGGAAAAAGTGGTAACTTCTAAGAGCAATAACTTTTATCTCTATCTTCACACAGCAATATCTGGTGAGAAATTTATTATCTAACAGAGAATACTTGACATCTTGACTTAGATTTTCCAAATTTTGAGTGGGCAAATGAAATTTCTAATGTCTATTTGATGCCACAAGATATTTGTTGTCATTATCCTGACTCTCTATTCGTAGAGTTACACTCGCACTTCTGTAACCATTAGATACATGCAATCCTTCGCCTTCACAAAGACCGGTTGCTGCATCTCTTGAATCAACCAGAGCCACTGTAGCTTCATTGACAGAAAGAATCTGCAGCAACAAACATCAACAAAGTAAATATCAGTCGTTGCCTTTGGTTCCACTCCATATCCCCTTGCTTCTCTTTCTACTGGTGCTAGATCATCTGGTTCTGGCACTGTAACTGTTTAACCTCAACCTAGAATCATACTGCTTTGCAACTAGAAGGGAAGGGATGTCTTTGAAAAAGTTATGAAGACAATGAAATTGGCCAAGGATATGGGATTTAAGAAGGGATCGTTCTCAGTCATGTAGCTCCTTTATTATCCATTTGTTTGGCACATGTTCTCTCTCGTGTTTGGTCTCCTTCACTCAAGACGCATGTCTTAAACGTGGCATGGTTCTGGTTTTGATGAACTCGTGGTTTCCTTCACTCTAGATGTGTGGTTTTCTGGACTCTAGATGTATACCTTAAACTTCTTATAATAATTTTATAGGGATTTTTCTAATAATGATAGGGTAAATTATTTCAGGCATATGTTGTCCCGGTCCAAAACTAATATGATGCTTTTCACGTCAATCATTATATAGAAAAAACCCAAATTTCTTGTTGTAGACACGAATGGGATTGTATCTATTTTGATAGATCCGGGTATGCCTGCCTACTGAACCACACCATAAGCTACACATGTACACCCCGCTATTGGTTCCTTCAAAGCCATGGAAGAGTGTTTTTATGGACTTCATTGGAGGACTTCTGCAAACAAGGAATGGTAATGACTACCTGTACGTAGTTGTAGTTATATTTCTCATTTATTGTAAGACGACCCACCCAAAATGCAGCGCATAAGTTCTTTGAGCATATTTGGGTTCATTTCAGATTGTCTAAGTCAACCATTTCAAATAGGCATACAAGTTTCTTGACCATATTCTGGAAGAATCTTTGGAAGAAGTGTGTATCACTACTTAGTGGGTGTTTTGAATGAGAAAAGCTACCAAGTATGGAAACATTGGTATCTTTGGAGGAATTGCCACTTAGCGGACCTATTAATATAGACATGTTTTCAGTGTTAAGCATGTAGACATCCATAATATGGACATGTCTGTGCTAAGCATGTAGACACCCAGGGGAGTAAGAGAAGCATGTCCTTTTATAAACAGAATAATTTAGATTTGTTGATTAAATTTAATAAGCACAGTTTTTTAGTATATCAATTATATATATATTTGTCAAATATATATTGTATTTGGTGAACTTAACAATGTTGAAGACGACTTTAAATTATTTTTGTCATTTTCTATATTTGTGTATTTGCATTGTATTTTTTGTTTTTTAATTACAAATGGTAATGATGTAGAATCAATATGCAATTGATTTGTAATATATTTGTCTACTTTATAGTGCATTTTCACAAGTTGAAAGTAGTGCATTTTTACAAGTTGAAAGTGATGAGGAAACAAAACATTATTTTTAAAAATTAAAATGCAAGACAATATTTTTTAGCTTGTTATGCATTATAAATATAAAAATATATAATAAATGAAATATATATATATATGTTATAATTAGGATATCTTATACAAGACGATTTATCGATTTAATTTGGTATTTTGGTTGCATCTAGCATAATTTTATTTCGAAAGTGACTAGATCCTTAACATATTATCTCTCTCGATTCATATCTCTTTGTTATTAACATTATTTCGAGCAAAATAAGCCTTCATTAATATTCGTTTCATTTTTTGTTCAATGTTTCATTTCCCTGTTTTGGAGGGTTTTGGGGTATGCTAGTTTTATTTTCATGTATGGAGTTTGTCCCGCATGCAATAAACTAATATCTTTTCTATTCTTTATAGTATCGGACATCTCAACAATTTAATAACTTATTGTGCAAGGACTTAACACTTAATAGCTTAAACTTTTACGTGGCTTGACATTAAGCATAAAAGAGGATAAGGGCCAATCATTCTTACCAAGATGCTTTTAACGTGGAAAGTTTAAGGTAAAATAATATATATTTTCTTAAATGATTTTATAAAATTATTATTTAATAGAAAGATTAAAGATCTTTCTTTTTTAAATAATAAAAATAAAATTATAATTTTTAAATAATAAAAAAGTAATGGAATTGTGACACAATTGTGACATTTTGGATATGGATTTGAGAAAATGAAAGGTGCATATTTTGACTAAATTTTGGATAGACGAAAATCTAGTATTTTTAAATGAAAGTTTAAGGGATAAAGGATTGCATTTCGATATATCAAATTGCGTTTAAATATTTGGGATAAGGATAACTGATCAAGATGGTTGAGACACTTATGACTTTTTTGACAGCAAAAATCAGAGTTTTTCTTTACATACATGCTACCAGAATCTAAACAATTTTGTTGGGTAGATTCTGGTGACAATAGGAATATTGAAGTTTTTGATAGCCTGTTGACCTATGGTTCTATTAACCACCTAAAAACAAGCTAAAAACATTTGAAGACCATGGTACGGATTTGCATGGTGTTTGCAAGTCCTATTTCCATTTTTTTCTGTCTTGAACAAACCCCTAATTTTCCAGACTTTGTTGAGTGGTGCGCATCGAACTATTCTTCTTCTCGGAGAGTTATCATGGATTCAAGTAAATCTAAAATCTTGTGTCCTGTCAATGCTCTGATTGTCCATGATTCCCTTGTAGTTCCCTCCACATTCACCCAAAACTGTGAAGACTTAAGTGAAGAAAACCCGGTCCAGTCATTTCGTGAAGCAACCATTGAACAAAAGCAATCCTTTTTCACTACATGTTATAAACCAGATGTGTCTCTACAAAACCGTAGCTTTCCCTGTAGATACTAATTTATTTAACGAAGAGACTAAAGGGATCATTCAATTAATGAGTTAGTTTCTAGGTTTAGATATAGACAAGTATGTCACCGAGTCGTTAATGAGTATTTTTTCCAAAGTTAGTACCAGTATGCCTGAGCCCCAATCATCCTAGTCAGTTTTCCTTAAGTTTGATGAATTCCTCGCTGAGAGCATTCACTCTCGGCTGGTGAATTTCCACAATACAAAGTATTTCAGATACCAATCTCATTTAGTAAGGATGTTCATGTTCTTCAATGAAGAAATTTTGCAACTACGAGAGATGATTTTGATTGATGATATCAACAGGAGTTTCTTTAAATATATGAACTTTTTAATGACTGAAGTTTATAAGGTCTTCTTCCAGAACAAGTTTCCCAGAGTCTTAACAATTATGAAGGATTTTTTGCAGTTTTCACCAGACAAGAGGATTGGTGATTGGTTTTTATTTGAATAACACACAGACATAAGGGTATATGGATTCACTCATGAACCATATATATTACCTGCATTTCTCACTCCAAGAATTTTTGCACTGGAGTTGACCAGACAGAAGCTTGTTAGTGAAATTGAACATTTTATAAATTTTAGAAAATCTTTAGAGATTAAATTTCCTTGGGTAGTTGGACCATTTATCATCAAAAGTAAAGTTGCATTACCTTTAGTAGAAATCTTGCTTAAGGAGATGGGGTTTCAGACTGATACTGCAATAAATTATGACCCTCATCACATAATTTCTATAAGGAATCAAGTAAATAAGAACAAGCCTTTTGAACATCAAGAGGTTGAAGGTTTGGCTGAAAGTGCAAACTGGTCAGATTATCCTTTGGTAGTTTAGAATGAAGATGATATGTAGCAAGATTATCCATCACCAGTGTGGGATTCTAGTGTCACACAACCAAATCCATTGGCTATTGTCCCAACACCACAAATAATTACTCCTATTGCTAGTCATTTTGAAATGACTAATAAAATAACTTTTTCTGATGCTATGGAAACATAGCAAGCAGATAATTCAGCAACATCAAAGAAACAAAAGGTTGAAGTGGAAGGTGAAATGGTAAAGGTGACAAAGACTTAAAGTAAGAAAAAGAAAATGAAGGTGAAATTCTCAACTTTGAGATAAAGGAGTATGCTTTTTCAGAAACTCCTGAAGGGTCTACAGGCTAGTTCAAGACTAGGGTAGAATTGTTTGATAAATACAGAGATGACAAAGAAATATCAACAAATGAATCCCTAAAATTATATGTTGATGTAAGAAAATTTTCAAGCAAGGATGTCACTTTAGTCACTATTAGGGATCATGTTCAAAATACTTTGAACTTAACAGTGGCTACTAAGAATAAAGTGGAAGAAATGAGAATGGATATGGAAAATATCCCCATGCCAGATATGATTCGTTTGCAAACGCAAACTGTGGAGGTCATATACAGTGATCTACTTAAAGAAACCCTAAAGGTATCTAGGTTACAATCCACCAAGTCTATAATTGAAAATCAATTGAGATAGGAGAAGGTGGAGAATAAAGCACACCTGCAGCAAATCAAAAAGCTCCAGGGATATCTATTGACTGCTAATAGTGAGGAAAATAAAGTAGAAGAAACTCAAAAGTTGCTTAATGAAAAAGAAAATACAATTAAATTGTTAAAAAAGAAGTTGAAAATTCCTGCCACTCAGCTTATACAAGCCTGAGAATTGTCAGAATTAGTGAGAGAGAGAGAGAGAAATAAGTACTTAATGATGAATTAAGCAATTGCAAGGCAAAGATTTTGAAGTTTACAGAAGAAAAGAAGGAATGGGAGAAGGAAAAAGTGCTTTTGATTGAAAATGAGAAGGTCCTCAAACAAAAACAGGCTGAATTGGAGAAGAAAATAGAAGAGAAAGGAAAAGAGCTTGAAGTACAAATAATTTCACTAGTTGTACCTACACAAACAAATGAAGAAACAATTGTGCAAGCTATGTCCCATGTAAGCTTGAGAGATTTAGAGATTATTGGCTTGAAGAATCAGAATAAAATCTTGGAAGATGCAGCTCTAAAGAAAGAAGATGCCATAAAAGCTATAGAGAATAAGTATAAAGAGCTATTAGACAATAATGATAAACTAGTAAAGCAGTTGATTGGACAACTACCTGTACAAGGAGCTAATCATATCATCTAGTATATGATTATAGCAGAAGCAGGATAAATCAGACCATATCTCAATTATATCTTAGATAAGGAAATTGTCATGTAGGCTACTAGACAGATTTGTACAGCGATTAAAGAAGTTTTGAACAAAAATCCCATAGACACAAGCAATAATACAGTTAGTTTTCTAAATGGCCTAATAGAGGATGATTTGAGGGCAGCAGGGATTAAAGATAGAATTTTAGTGATAACTTGGGCAAGAAAGGTTGTTAGCAAGAATCAACATCTTGACACTTTACAAGCCAAAATAGACATCATGCAAAATCAAATCAAGATGTTCACTGAATTATTCACACCAGTTTTTAAAATCGGTTTTCCTTTCTTCTGGGAAGAAAATAGTAGACTTTTATCTCAAGCAAAATATCATGCACAATTGGTCAAATGCAGGTTATACCACAAGAAATTTGAAGACATGTAGCAGTCTTTGTGTGGAAAAACAATAGTGGATAAATTATCTGAATATTTTGAGATATTAAACACTTTCATAGATACTTGTGTGCAACTGCTAGAAATCTCATACATGGATCATGTAGAATTAAGGGTGTTGGCCAAAGAAATGGCCATCCTAGAGCTGCCAACTGTCGATCAATGGAAGGAAGTTGAAAAATATGGGAAACTAAGTACATGTTGCGTGGATGAAGACTTGTTGAAGAACATTGAAGACTAGTTAGTTAACAATTATAGTTTATTTCTTGAGCAATTATTAGTTAGAGATCAAAATGATAGATGTAAAAAGGAATTTATTTGCCTATTTTTACTATAGAGTTAGTTATCAGCTCATGGAGCATTTTCTTGTATTTAAGCAATTTTTTATACTGTAACAAGGGTTGGAACATGTGAGAGATTTTGTATTGTAACATATATCCAAAGATTAATAAAATTGCAGAGCCGAGTAGGTATTTTGACAGAGATTCTTGTGTTACTATCTTTTCAATCTGTATTTTATTTCCTTATATGTGTATGTGTTTCCTATTAAAAAAATCCATTCTGTTATATTTTTCATGCTTAAATGAGTTTATAATGATTCGTGATTCATATCCATATGCTCTGTTTCATTGCTTGTATTCACAAAACCTTTATTCTAAAGTTAATGGCGGATTCATCCTTGATAGATGCCCACATTTATGGATTGTTTCTAATTTATTCTATATCACTAGACAACAAGCTTTTTGACTGTAAAGAAGTAGCTACCTTGCCTCTGTTAAAGTTCCTCTACAATATTTCTGTGAATGTTTATTGTCCTATATGACTCCTTGCCCAATGAGCACTTTTTTCAACCACAATCAATATTAAATTTTGTTTCTTGTTAAGTATATTTGGCTTGTGAGATAAATACTGAGAGATCCCTCTTTGGAAAGAAAGAAGCCAACTTTATTCCTAAAGGTTGGTTCTGTGGTTACCTTGGGATCACCCTTTCACAACCGGGGGTAAATTATGAATGCTAACACATATCATACTCAAAATAATTATTCCATACTAATGAACGTATATATTACCTAGGTCCATATAGTCATATGCTAAAGTAATTCACTCTAGGGGTAGCTAAGCCCTAAATGAGACTTATAGCACTCAGTGACCATGACTAGCAATATATCACATAGTATAACCATATGACTTGATACAACAAAATTCCATCTCCATAATTGTAGATCCATTCTCCTAGGGTACTATCTATGAGAATCATTTACTTGATAAAACACAAGTATAGACTTGATACAACACAAGTCCACAGTCTTGATACAACATAAAGACTCCAATCTTGATATAGCACAAGATCATAGTACATGCATCCCACCTCAGTACATAAGGACGTAGATAGGACTTGATACAACACAATGTCCTGACTTGATACCACAGGACATTGTAAGCATGATAACTTAGATTAATAAGTCACTAGGGTTATCTCCCCCTTAGACCCCCTTTTACTTCACCCTCTTGTGGAATCATATACCCCATCTCTTCTTCATCCTTATTTATCTATTGCAGTCATGGATTTTTTTATTAAATATCATTGTACATATTTACAATACATTTGGTCATCCTAAACCATTTATATCTAGCCAATGCATCAATGCATTCGGGGGTCAAAACTGCTATAGCATCTTTTGCCTCCTCATTTGCATAAATGCTCGTGTTGGACTAACTTATTATATTTCTCCACTTGCAAACCCCATTTCCTTATTTGTTTATTACTTTACCCATTATCGCTCTCAAAAAAACCTTAAAAACCCCTTTCTTACAGGACATATGTGCCATATGCATGGCTAGCCCACATATATGCACCCTAACAGTATAATATCCCACGTAGGTGTTTATTTGGGGATAAAAAAAATATTTTTCAGTTATTTATCAAGAAAAGTGTATAGGCTTCATTGGTTCCTGACCTCTTGTTTCCTATGAATAACTTCTCTAACTACCTATCTAAAAGTGTAAAAGAGGTAAAAGAGAAGAGAAGGAGAATAAATTACCTAGAGCATCATTATGCTAGTATTTTATCTTTAGAATCCACAAACCCATGTCTTGTGTCTGCAAGCTTTTCCTCATATCTGGAAACTTGCAGTTCTAGCAACCTTCACTCTCCCTACCTAGTAAAAAAGGAACCAAATTACTTTCTTGGACTTATGAAGCACAAAGAAAAAGAGTTGAAAATTAATGGCATGGGTGGAGGAACTCAAATATAAGTTTTAGAACAGTGCTGCAACATGTTACAGGTGATATTATTCCATGTATTTGTTGTTATTATTTATAATGATCTCTCCTTTTTGTCCATATCAGTGTATTTATTCATGTTCTTTAATTATTAAACCCTAGTTATTTAAGGAAATAATATATACATTTACAATCAATTACTTTATATATATTTGCATCCATCTATTGTATAGTTCGTATCTTTTTTTTGCATATGATAGAAGAAGTATTTGGACAAAAAAATTCAAGAATTGAAAACTTTATAGGACATTGGATTCTAGGTTGGTTTCTTGTCTTTCTTATTCATTTATATGTTGGTTGTGAAATCTTGATTGGTTGTTCTTTTAGGGTCGATAATTATCTTTAGATTCATTGCTTTATGATGGTTCTAACCCAATACCATAACTAGGGGACTTTTCCCCATAACAAAATGAGGTGTTATATCCCCCCCCTTGATTTATGAACCATCCTCAGTGCATCATCAACAACACACACACACACACACACACACACACACACAAGACTGGTGGGCTAGCTCAAGTGGTGGAGTCCTGTAAGTTGTGAGCATAAGGTCTCAGGTTCAAATCCCTAAGTGGCTATATATTGATATATAAGGGCCTCACTTTATGTCCCCATCGGGTTATCTCCATAATCAAAGCGAACAGGGTGAGGCCCCCAATTCCCCTTGTGATTTCTTCCTATGGACGTAGCAACCCCGCCAGGGAGTTTGTGAACCACAACATAAAATACACACACACACACACACACACAATAAAACATTTAACCATGTCTTTAAACATATACATGGTGCCTCCACATGGCATCCTTTAGCTCCCATATTTCTTCTTTATTTGAAATTTCCATAGCATTATTGATCCTTGCAACCTTGCATAATTGTTGGCTATCTCACATACACTACACCAACACTGATTATTTGTTTCCCTAGTTTCCTCCCAAGGCTTGGCATATCAACATGTACCTATTAATAATTAAGAAAAAAGGTGCATGTTATAACCATTTTCATGCAACAAATATTATGTACATAGGAATTCTTAATATCACAAAGAAAGCATGTATATTCATAACACCAAATAAGTACAAGATATTGTCCAGTACTAGTTTGTATGAATATTGATTTGCTTTCACATGGATTCCACTTTTAACAATTCATATCATTGCTCTTCCCAAGACACCCTCTACAGTTGTTCCAATCCACTAGAACTCCCCCCCCATCAGTCCACACAACACAAGAAATGGGATCACCTTATTTGCATGCAATCCCTTAGGATATCCTTATTCATTTCTATTGCTCTAACACAAGTCGACTAGGAAATATCTATGCTACAAAGCTAGCAAAATTGTCACTTGAATCACTCACAATATATTCATTTAAGTTTCCTCTTCTTTTCAATAAATCACCATCCAAGATCATGCATACCCTTCTCTAATAAATAGTCCCCTAGGTGATCCATCATTTTCCAATGCTTTCTTACACAAAAAGATCCCAAACTTAAAGAGTCATATTTCCAAGGCATCCCATTAGCAACTTCCACTCAACCAATGACCTATGGAAATCATAAGGTTTCAATATCATTGCATTAGTCGTCTTCCCTAGATTTCTAGCTCACAATAGCCAATCATTTTCTTTTATTAGTATATTCACCATTCACCTGTGTCAAAATAATAATTATACAATATCATGAGTCAAATTTCTATCTTTCGACCAATCTTGGAAATAAATTATTACAAAAATTAAATTCTAGATATACAACAAGTTCCACATAATACTTATCTTTCAGTGGTGTGATCAATTATTTTCATTTCCATACCCAATACATATTTTACACAGATGTGTTCTCTCAAGAGAGCATTCTTAAAGTTCATCATAACATGTCTACTTTTTCTTGTGATTCTTTCGATGCATTCAAAACAACTCATGAAATGATCTCAAAATTATGATTTAGCAATAAATCAATCAATTTATGCATTAACAAATTAAATGCAATTAAACATGGCACAAACATGCACACACACACACACATGCATAACCATAAGATTTACACAATCGATTATGCACCTTCACTCTATGCACCCTTGTATTGATTCATGAATACCATATTCTCATGTCTTGCATTCCATGGTGATAATGGGAAGTTCTAACCAACACCTCGACACATCATCCCACCACCTACCCAATAGTTGCATTACCATTTAGACACCTTATTTTTCATCTCAACGCACACCAAGAATATACCCTTTCTATGCTAAGCATTCCCTTAGTTGTACTAGAAGGAATTTCCCTTCTCTACTCAGTCCCTCAAGAAACCCTTCCTCTCTTATGGTGTCTTAGCGTTGGCAAGAAAGCTAGAATCTAAGACACTAACACAAGTAGTAAGACCATTGGACACTTTTGTAGCACTATAGCCTTTCCATATCCAACAACACTATGGGCTCACTCATGATTTATTCAACCCCATTCACTTCCACATAAGGATAATAAGTCATGGTTTACCTTGGTTATTTACCCATAATTAACATACATGGAATCCTATTTAATTTCATACGAATGTATTCTATATTTTAACAGTCATATAGATATGAGGCGTTCTTCCTTCACCGTGCCATGCCATACCACACCATGCCAAATGGGGTATCATTCAATTAAATGCATTCAAATATCACATGCATACCAATATATGATGCTAAAATACGACTAAAGGAATTCTTACCCAATCCCTTTTCTAGCACTTATTGCACTAAGAGCGGTGAGGTGCTCTACAACCTAGTATGGAGGAGATGTTGTCACATAAGGTAATGTAATATAACATAAGGTAATGTAATATAACATAACGTAATGTTACATTACCAAAAACAAAAAGTAATTAAAAATTTTCATGTTGGCTCATAAAATAAAAATTATGGAAGATAATTAAAAAAATTCATGTCAACCTATAAAATAAAAAATAAAATTTTAAACCCAGGGATCTATCAAACAAGAGAGGGATCAGCTTGTTGACTTTAATATTTTAAAAAAAATCACACCTTAACAAATTTGATCCCTCTCAGTGCTTGATAGATCTACCCATGCTGGTGCAAAATTAGTCATGAATAAATCCATAACTACATGGATTCCATCACTTATTTGATGTTACCTAATCAGTTGATGTTTTATGAAGGCTCACGCAATCCTTTCTCCAACTATGGATCAATATTATATTGTCCTTGGCCTTTCTTCACAAGGATGCATGTCATATCCAATAGTATTATCAACGTTTTTAGTCATGCATCAACCATCTGTGGTTACCTAGCCATCATCAACCACACGCACTCACACACTTTTACCAATATGAGATTTCAAGTATATGAACTATGCATTATCTCTTAATATGCCCACTAGTGCATAGGCATTCTAGCTATTGCATTCTTCTGCACTTCCAACATTCTTTTGCCTTAATTTTTGCATATAAAATTCATAAATTATAAAAATAACAACAAGAGGTTAGTTGAGGAATTTTTATCCTTTCTAGCTCTTTTGCATATCATGGAGTTATGATTCCACATTATAGTTTATCCAATTCATGGTCTCTCTACCAATTTCATAATGGATCATTATCTATGATTTTCTTAGCCTTATGCAGCTTCCTTTATCATTGCAGTAACTTCTAGTTTTGTCTCGATATGTCCTCAATCCCATTTTGGTTATGCAATAGTCTTTTCCAAATTTTGGGTTTCCTTTGCATGATGTTCACATTGCCTTATTGCTCCATTTACCTTGAGAAATTCCATCCAATACTAACTTGTCCATTCCTAATTTCCAATCCATAATAACATTACTATATTCTCTTATTGTTTCCTTCCCTTGGTTAGTCTTGTTCCAAAATTAAATTTACCTAAACCTCCTAGAACTTCATAGTTTTATCATGAATTCCATCCTAGCTCCATTGGAGAAACCTCCTGCAATAAATAATGAAAATGTACAATATAACAGAAATAACGTAACACAGAAGGAATTTATTGATCGCAGACAACTTCAAGGGGAAACCTCCTATGAGCAAGCTCAATACAAGTAACTCATGGATTCCTTCATTGGCCTCAATAGGTACTTATATACTAAGTCTAATCTAAACAACTATTACTCCCCATGAATGTGGGATAATACAATATACTCATACAATGACTTACAAAGCATATGTGTCCAACAACAATATACTAACAAGGTAAAGAGAAGGGTTGACACGGGTTCCTAACATCCCCTCCCTCTTAGTAAAGCTTTGTTCTCAAAGCTTTAGATGTGGAAATTGTTGTTGAATTTGAAGGAGTGTTTCCCATGTAGCATCCTCTGGTTGCATGTCGTTCCATTGAATTAATACCTATGTGATGGATCTAGAGAGAAGATGATGAGTGTGCCTATTAAGGATGGCCCCCGCTCCAAAATGGTGTATCCTTCTTTATCCAGTTCCAGTAAAACAATTTGTGCTCTGATGTTGGTGCCAATAACTTTCTTAAGACAAGAGACATGAAATACTAGGTGAATGTGAAAAGAAGGAGGAAGTTCCAATTTATAAGAAACATACCCAATCTTCTGAAGAACCTTATATATCCCATAGAAATTTGCTGCCATCTTATGACTCCCTTTGAATTTCAGGGAGGATTGCTTGTAAGGATGTAAATGAAGAAAAACCACATCACCAACTTGAAAAGTGCACTCATAATGGTGTTGATCGACTTGTTGTTTCATTTGGTTTCTTTCCATGTGAATATTGTCCTACAAAATGTGAAGAATCTGATATCGATTTTAGAGGATCGTGTCAACTGCCTGAACTGGTGAACTGTTAGGGGTGTGTGGAAGGAGCACTGGTGGTGTGTGACCATAGACTACTTCATATGGAGTAATTTTAGATGCAGTGTGGTAGGAGGTATCGTACAACCATTCAACAAGAGGGAGCCACTTTTCTCACTGGTGTTGTTTTTTAGAGGTGAAGCAACGAAGATAATTTTCCAAACATTTGTTGATAAATTTAGTCTAACCATCTATTTGTGGATGATACCTTGAACTCATCTTCAGTTTGGTGTCAGTGTGGAGAAATAGTTTTGTCCAAAAATTACTTGGGAAAGTTGCATCGTGATCTGAGACAATGGAAGAAGGGATTCCATGAAGACGGAATATCTAGTCCATAAAAATTTGTGTGATTGAGGAGACGGTATATGGATGGTTGAGGGCACAAAAAATGACTTTATTTGGAGATTGAATCAACCACAACCAAGACCACTTTCTTCCCTCCATATTTAGGGATCCCTTCAATGAAATCCATCGAAATGATGGTCCAAATCCATGTAGGGATGGGAAAGGGTTCGAGCAATCCTGAAAGGAGTGTCATTTCTCCATTGTGGCGCTAGTAGGTATCACATTTAGCCACCTTATATTCAATTTCCCTTTTCATTCCCTTCCAAAAGAAGTTACATTGTTCCCGCTCATACGTTTTGAGGAACCCAGAGTGCCCCACTGATGGAGAAGCATGGAGTTAATAGAAGATAGCATGTTGAATAAATGTGCTATGGGGAAGCACCAAACAACCCTTGTATCTCAAAGAAGCACCATCCCAAGAAGAATGTGGTACACATAAGGGTTATTGGCCAACCGATGGATGATTTCAGATAATGAAGAGTCATTGACATAGCCTTGTTGAATAGATTGCGACCAATTTGGAATAAGCATAGAAATATTTGAATTGGAAACGTGGTCATTAAATGTGTGAGAAAGAGCACCCGCCACAAGATTTTCCTTACCCTTCTTGTAAGTGATATCATAGTCATAACCCACGAGTTTTCTAACCCATTTATGTTGTGTTGGGGATGAGACCTGTTGTTCTAGGAAATATTTCAAACTTTGGTGATCAATCTTAATGCAGAAATGATTCCCTAATAGTATGGCTGCCACTTCTATATTGCATGCAAAATAGCCATTATTTCCTTCTCATATGTAGAGGTGGCTAAATTATTACTGGAAATGGTTTTTATAGTGAATGCAATGGGATGTTCATCTTGAAGCAGAACAACACCAAGTCCATTTTCGCAAGCAACACTCTCAATAGTAAAGGGCTTGGAAAAATCAGGCATAGCTAGAACAGGTGTGGTACACATAGCTTGTTTTAGTTTGTCAAATGCACACTTAGCATCATGTGTCTGTGTAAAAGCATCCTTTTTCAATAGAGATGTTAATGGAGCTGCAATCTTCCCGTAATCCTTCACAAACTCGCAATATTATCCAGTCAGTCCCAAAAAACCATGAAGGCTCTTGAGTGTCTGAGGATGCGACCATTTTTTCATGGAATCTATTTTAGCAAGATCCACATGAACCCCTTGTGATGAAACAATATGTCCGAGACACTCTACTTCCTCCTGCCCAAAAGTTGCATGGAGATGATGATCATAGAAAAGTTGCAAATATACTGTTTGGCATGGAGATGATGATCATAGAAAAGTTGCAAATATACTGTTTGGCATGGAGATGATGATCATAGAAAAGTTGTAAATATACAAGATCCATATGTTGGAGATGGTCAGCCCATGTTTTACTATAGATGAGGATATCATCAAAGAAGACCAAAATGAAGTTCCATAGGTAGGGCCGAAATATTATATTCATCAATGCCTGGAATGTGGAAGGAGCATTAGTGAGGCCAAAGGGCATGACCAAAAACTCATAGTGTCCATCATGTGTGAAGAAAGTCGTTTTAGGGATATTATCCTCATGAACCTGAATTTGGTGATACCCTATAATGCTCTGGTTTGCAGCAAAGCACTAATTCCATTCTCGGCTAGCGTTCCTATGTATTAAGCTCATTCAGAGCTAGTTTCTGTAAATTGCAATAAAAATCTAAGTTGTTTTGATCTAATTTTTATAGTCTATTCAAGTCCATTTATTTCTCTTATTCTAGTCATTTTAAACATACGCACATATAAAAAAAAGAGAATTTATACTAAATAACAATATTTTCCTTCTTAACAGAAGTCAAAATAAGATAAATTGATACTTAACAAGAATAATACCTGATGCTAGTAGATGGTAGATGGTCTCCTTTGATCTAGTAGAATTTACTGACTTAGCCTCCTTGATGCTTAGCAACTGAATGAATACACCACCCCGCCGACCAGCTCTGATCGTGCTGGCCCTAGGAAATTGACATACTTCCTATCCCTTGAGCCCACAAATCAATAATTCCAACAACAACTTCCTTGTTTTGATTCCCAAACCAGAGTTTTCCCCTTCCTCTCTTCAACAAGGTTTTCCCCTTCCCTTTCAAGTTACCTTTCCCAAAAGAAAAAACAAGATCGAAGATCCATGACTACTTCCCCCAACCTTTCCTATATACCCAACTTATTTATGCTTCCTTCAGCCTTACTCCACCGCCTTCCCTCTGTCCTCTCGAGACCCAAACCCATTAATCCCCTCTCCTCTATTCAAGGCAGTTTAATATTTAATATGTTCTTTAGATCATGCTTCTCTCAATTAGTTCAAAAAAATAATGTGTATTGAATTAGTTCTGTCAAGCTGACTTCAATTATTTATTAATCTTTAAGAATGGCCACAACTGGGTTGTTTTATGAGGCTTATCTTCTTAATTGACGAATCCACCTACCACTTATCTTTTAAATTTTTTTAGGATAAAATAATAATTAATAAGCATGACCTCACATAACAAAGATTCCAATGTCTTAATTACTTTGTAAAAATCCAATTCGGCAAGGATGTTATGATTTCCAAACTTGTTTAGATGTTCATATAATATTAATATAATATTATTTGATTTGGACAATTCACTAATAATTTGCTTAAAATAATAATATTATTTCACTTATCCAAGGAGGCCGAATAATCCAGTTATTGAAATAATAATTTAACTAGCATTATGAAGTTACTTATTTCACAATAGTTTAAAATAACAATAATTATTTATAATGATATTAATAATAATAATAATAATCAAATAAATAGTAACAATAATAAGAACATTCATTAATTGTTTGCTTAGCTTTTAAGTGACAATTTTACCGACATGGTACTTTTACACCTTTAGACAAGTATCCTTAAGGGTAAAACTAATTGTAATTACTAATTCAATAGTACAATTCTACTGTCGAATATGGAGCAATGTTCTTACTTACGACGATTTCTTACAATAATTTCAACTTGTGACACTTAATAAATCATTTATTGTAGTTCTCATATACAATTTAAGGAACATTAATTGACTAGTTTAATACATACTTTACAAGTCTTAACTTCCATTATTAATGTATAACAACTTATTATTTGTAACAACTTACACAATTATTTAGCCTTCTGAGTAATTGTATAACGATACTAGTGTATATATGCAAAGTCTACTAGCATGGCCAGTGCATGCACAGATCACATATGTACTATAAGTAAGCATATCCTACTTATGCATATATGTTAATTAACAATAACAATGCATACGTAATAGTTATAGATACTTAACATAATCATTTGATCAATGTGAGTTATATAATGGTTTAAATAATAAGATTCAACATCATTCTACTTAGATTTACAGTAATCAATTAATCAGTTACATTCAAGGGAGGGATACCTACTAGCACTACCTATTTCCATATAACCCCCAATCCCCCACAATACTAGCTAACACATCCTCCCATCATATTCTACTTTCGCATCCTCCTTATCCTTCATCTGCTAGTATAGATATGGTGTTGACTTTGCCAACCCAGGCCCATATAGAAGTCGAGAGTGTTAGCGTCGGCTAAATAACATACCCAACCCCTCCTAGTAGGCATCTGACAGTCGTCATCACATGTCTAGGGGAGCGTGTCTCAACATATTCCTCCCACAACTTCAGGTATCATAAGAACAATAAGGTGGAAATACCTCCATCCCTCTCAACACAATGTGTCTATACCTTGTCAAAATCACATTAAGTTGTTATTGAGATTATCGGTTTGTGTCATCATATTATCATGTCGATTGCTAATATTTATTGCTTAACATGGACTTATTCCTCATATCATATCAAGTATCAGACTACCTCATAGCCCTTATGTCTTGCAGATTAGTATTTTGAAACCATACATTTCTAACAAATATCTCTATTGTATCATCAACAACCTTTCATTTCATCACATAACATCATTAAATCGATCACATCATGGGTTGGTATCCACGTACCACATCATATATATATCATATTTCATTAAATATGATAAGTAAACATAAACTTTCAAAATAAAAGAAGGAAATATCATGATAAAAATTTACATAATCATAGTAATATTTCATAAGAATGGTAACATCATCACATCATACTCATAGTATCATCATAATCATAGTAACATCATCAGTATAGTAGTAACATATAATCAGGTCCAACGTGCCAAAATATAGTTTACTCAGTCTACCTAAGTCCAACAGATAATAAAGAAAAATAAAGTGCAGTGTGTATGACGGTCAACATGCCTAGTCAAAATATGGGGTGTTACATACCCAAAACGAAGATCCAACTTGAACAAAGAATGAGCACCATGAAGCTCATCAACAACAGGAATTGGAAACTTATCCTTGATTGTGATGTGATTAAGTGCTCGAAAGTCAATGCAAAGACGCCACAACCCATATTTTTTTTCGGATAAGAAGAACTGGTGAAGAAAAGGAACTGGTACTAGGGTGAATAAAACCTTGCTTCAATAAGTCCCAAACGAGCATCTCAATATTTGTCTTTTGGTGAAATGAGTAGTGATAGGGCCTGATGTTGGGAGGGACACTTCCAATAAGGAGAGGAATATGATGGTCCTCTGGTATTGAAGGTGGAAATCCCACTCGTTTAGCAAAGACACATGCATATCGATCCAAAATTTGTTGTAGATTCAAGGGAGTAGTGGAGACCATTGATGGTTACATCTAAATGGAATGGAGATGAGCGATGACACCATGTGAATTCTTCTTAAGGAGCTTTTCCATACGATGTGAATTGATGATGTTGAGACCCTGGTTATAATCCCTTCAATGTGTGTTTTTTCCCATTGATTGAAAACTACATCCAAAGTTCAGCAAAATCCCATAAGATGGGTCCAAGTGTGCATAACCATTGAGCGCCTAAAACCACATCAAATCCGCCTAAGGGCAAGGAAAACATGTCAAAGCACAAGTTATAATATCCAATAGAGATAAACACATTGCAACAATTCCCCTAGCAAGATAAGGTGCCTCCATTTTCAAGCATGACTTCAAATATGGAACAAGGATGGACAAAACAATCAGCCTGTTTGGTGATCCAAGGGTCCATGAAGTTATGGGTGTTACCAGAACAATGAGTATTGTAAGAGCAAGCTTATTGAAACCCTTGATCCGCATAGTGTGTGGATTGGTGACTCCAGCTAATGCATGGAAAGATATCTCTGGGTGGTTGTCTTGAGAAGAAGGGTCAATAGGTGATTGTTGAATGTTGACCTGATCATCTACTGGATCTTGAGCATCTTCACAAATTTAAGGTGCAGGCAGAGAATCCACATCCAAGAGAAATAGCTTTTGCTCAGCACATCTATGTCCCTGGGTAAATTTCTCATCACAATTATAACAAATCCTTTTTTCTTTACATGCCCACATCTCAGCTTTACACAAATGCTTGATAGGAGTGGCTCTAGGAGTTCGCATGATTGGAGATATTTGGAAAACCATGTTTCTGAATGGAACAAGAGTGGATTTAGAGGGATATTGAGCTATGATATTGACCTTCGCCAACTTATCCAACCCTAGGGCTTCCATCATTATGTTGGGACACAACATTTTAACTTTAGATCAAATTGCATCCTTCATACCACTGATAAAACAACT
This sequence comes from Pseudotsuga menziesii, assembly GCA_001517045.1. Classification (NCBI taxonomy): domain Eukaryota; kingdom Viridiplantae; phylum Streptophyta; class Pinopsida; order Pinales; family Pinaceae; genus Pseudotsuga; species Pseudotsuga menziesii. The sequence goes on from LPNX011114920.1 coordinate 183,728, forward strand.
CCTATATAATGCATCATAAAATCCTTCTATTTGATTGGATAGTTTCTCAAATTATGTCTAATACTCTCTCACAATGCCAGTTTGGTGAAGTTTACTGAGTGCTATCGTTAAGTCAATAAAAGCACTAATGCAAAATCGTTGCAAAAGGAGTTGGAAAAAATTTGTCCATTTTGGGTCTTTGTGAGCCTTGATGTACCAATAGAACCATTGAAGGGCTTCATGTTCCAAATGAAAGGATGCAAGTGGGACTTTGTCGACATCAAAAGTGTTATATAGACTAAAATATTGTTCTTTCCTATATATCCATCCAATTTGATCATCACTATTGAATCGAGGAAAATGAAACTTCAGCCCATGAAAATTGTTGGAAGAAGAGAACCCAATGTCTCCAGAAGACTCGGGTTGTCGTCTATTGTTCATGGTTAAATGCCGAAGAAGGAGTCCAAGAATGTTTTCATCCATATCTTGGAGTTTGGTCTTGAGGGCGGCAAGTTCATCTTCCATTTGTTTGTTTTCTCCTGCGTGGGTGACAACAATAACCAGGAATTTTATTTTATTTTGCGGGGGGGGGATGGGTAGAAAACAAAAAAAAAATTAGAAAAGGAAAATTTGGAGTTGGGAAAAACTTTGATGTGTAATTGGGGTTTGACTAGGTTTTGGACACTTTCTGAGAGGCAGGGAAACAGAAAATGGGGATTTCAGAAGCAAGGTGAAAGAATGGGAAATTTTTTCAAAGAGGGACAAGGAAGTAGAAATAGAAAATGAAAAGTGTGGAAAAATTTGAAAGCGATTGGGTGAGAATCGAAGAAGTTATGGAAAACCCTAAAAATAGACAAATATAGGATTTTTGGCTTCAAAAAGTGGAATTTGGGATAGGGTCCTCAAGGAAGGAAACATGCATAATGGAATTGCATGGGTTTCAATGAATTTTCAAGGGAAACCGAGTTAAAGAAAAAAATATATGGAAATTTATAGAAATATATATATACTTTTTTCAGTGGAATTGATCTGTGACGGCTTTGGACATATGCAATCTTATATTTATCAACTGGCAATAGATATGGACCCCAAGTATCTTCAGCTTCCTAAAGGTCTAGGGGATTCACTTGGCCACCAATGTTGTCTAACGACTTGCGTATTGGGGTAGTACCCCTCACTCCACAACTCAGGTAAAACTGATAATTGCTTTTCCACAAACAACAACTCTTGGTTTACCTCATGGGTGGGAACTAGTCAATTAGGTAGGGGTCGTTTCCCTTTTCGATGGCATATCTTCTCAATGGCCAGCTACTTTGAGGTTCTTGTGGTATTCCTCAAAATGAGTTTTATGGGTATGCCCAAGTACTTCCCACGGTTAAGAGGATAGGGGTTATCCCCTAATCCAAACTTGCAATTGAAATGAACAATACGAAAGCAAAGAAGAAGAACTAATGCAATAATCACAGCATCGGGAAGCCACTGAGAAAAAAAATTAGCAGAAATTCCACCCAGCAAGCCCAAGAAAGTGCTCTGATACCAAATCGGAGAAACCTCCTGCAATAAATAATGAAAATGAATGATATAATAGAAATAACAGAACACAGAAGGAATTTATTGATCGCAAGTCACTTTGAGGGGGAAACCTCCTTTGAGAAAACTCAATACAAATAACTCGTGGATTCCTTCATTGGCCTCAACACATACTTATATACTAAGTCTAATATAAACAACTATTACTCCCCATGAATGTGGGATAATACAATATACTCACGGTACGACTTACAAAGCATATGCATCCAACAACAATATACTAACAAGGTAAAGAGAAGGGTTGACGCGAGTTCCTAACACTCCACTTGGAATCTTCTCAAATTCTATTCTCTTTTGCGATTCATACCAAGTCAAATACACTTTTCACTTGTACCACATATTCATAGTTCCCTTCTTGAAGTATTTATAATATCTTATGTCCATCCTTGTTTTGTTTTCTTTATGCCTCATTCAATAATGGATTTTTCTTTCATTTTTCCATCAAACTCACCACCACAATTATGAACCATATTGGAGATATTACACACCCACCTAGTATTTATTTTCCTATGTTTATTTAGTCTATGTTGAGGGACCCTTGGTAAGAGATAGTCTCCCCTAGATGAGATTATTCTCCACTAGACAAATTCCCCACGTCCTCTATAGTCATCATTTAGTTAAACATTAGTTAGACCAAGTGGAGTCTAGTCTTGCATGGAAACTTCGACATCATCTCCAAGTGTTGGATGAAAACATTGGAAATATCACCAAGAAGGCACCTTTACTCCTCCATGAGGCTAGGGAGGTTCCACACAAGTGCGCGCATGATATTATCTCACTCCACTTGTGTGTTTAGCTAGTTAAATTATTGATTGAATGACCATCTAACTAGAACTAGGTGTCAATTCACTCTGGTGACTGTTAGTAGGTGGTAGTTCACTCCGATGACTATTAGTAGGTGGAAGTTCACTCAGGTGATTTTTGTATGACTCCACATCTCTCTAGAAGATATATGAGGGAAAATTAGTTCATGCCATGCACAATATTTCATGTGTATTACTACCATTCTTTCATTGAATCAATAAGATTATTTTCATTGTTTCTCTCCATTCTTCTCTCTCATTTGCAAGTTTGTTTTTCATTGTTGCTAGCTAGATTATCTGTGTAGTTTTCACTCCAATTTCACATGGTATTAGATCCCATAGGTGTTAGGAATAAGGTGCATAAAATATATATTGCATGTACAGAAGATTGAAGCAATCAGAAGAATGGATTCTCCTCCATCATCCATTCTTACACTATACAATTATTTTGATTGCAAGCCAAATATTGGAATTCAACTCAAAAGCATAAGCTTATATTGAAAAAAAAATAGCAACATAAACAAATCCTACATCTTCCATTGAGAAAGAAAAATATTTCAACCGCATGGACGATGCTTTCGGTCTCCTTTGCTTGTCCATCTCTCTGAAATTATTGTTTCATGTTGAATCATTCACCACTCCAAAGATATTTGGACTACTATGAAGAATATCTTAAAAAATAGGATGAGATGCAAGGTAATATTTTTTAGAATGAGTTAAACTCATTAGATCCAAGCAATTTTGAGAAAATACAAGACTTTTTCATATGGTTCAAAGCATTGTATCTTCAACTCAAGGGATGCAGGATTGACAAATCAAGGCAAGAAAATCAGCTAATTCTTGTTATCTTATCAAATTTGGGTCTAGAGTATGCCATATTTGTCTCCACATTTCACTCAGTGAGGCTCACAACGGGTGAAACTTGGAAGATGCCTAAATTGGACACATTCATTAAGTCCCAATCCCATGCACTTTCCATGCATGAAAGTAGAAATTATAACTCCAAATTCAAGCAAAAAGGAAAGGGAAGGATCTCAATCTAGGAAAGGGATGCAACTCCAAGAAGAAGATGGGAGAAAAAACACTAGAAACTCGAGGTAATCTGCATGCTTTAATTGAAATTAAATCTTCACCTGATGCATGGATCATCAATTTCGGAGAATCACACCACATGGTTGCCTCAAAATATGTCCTTTCATATTTAAAATCATGCTTGGGTCCTCCTATCCTACGGGGATATGATTCTCCAATAGAAGTTTATGGACAAGGGAGAGTGGATCTCAAAAATGGAAGTTTTGATAATGTCTTGCATGTTTTGAAATTATCCATAAACCTACTATCTATTTACCAAATCACACATGTAGAGAAAGGAAAGATGGTTGAATTCACTCTGGATTCAATGTCCATATTTGTCATGGAATATAACTCTATAATTGTTGTCAATGAGATAAATCATTAATCTAGATTGTACACATTCTTTGAATTTATCGCTAGATTTGACTCCACGTTTCTACTAACCCATACAAATGATGATAGTATACTTTGGAATAAAAGATTTGGCCACTTAAATTTCAAGTACATGCAACAAATCAACAAACAAGGGATTGTAAAAGTCTTACCAGAAATAAAATTCTCTAAAGGAGTATGTCAAGGATGTGTTCTTAGAAAGCATATGAAAGAGAAGTTTTACAAAGAAAAGACATGGAGGTCTCCTCTCCCTTGGGGATTATTTATAGTGATATCATGGAGCCCTTATCCCATCCTTCCATAAACAAGGAAAAATATGTGTCATCTTTTATTGATAACCATAAAAAAGGAAAAATATGTGTCATCTTTTATTGATAATTTCACAAGGCACACATGGGTGTACTTTCTCAGGATCAAATCTGAAGTGTTTCAACATTTCAAAGATTTCTAAGCTCATGCAAAGAAGTAGTCTGGGAAGATGATCAAGATCATCTATATAGATAATGGAAGGGAGTTTGTAAATAAGAATGTTCAAAATTTTTGCAGTGAAGCAGGTATTCAATCACAATGCGCAGTTCCATACACTCATAAACATAATGAAGTAGCTGAAAGGAAGAATCGATCTTTAAATGAAATGGCATGTTGCATGAAAGGTCCATTCCTTCTAAATTTTGGGTTGAAGCAATCAATTGTGCCATGTAAATTCAAAATAGATCTCCTCACCAATCTGTGAAAGGAAAGATATATTTTGAAGCTTGGATAGACATGAATCCGTAAGTCACACACTTTTGCATTTTTGGATCTCACGCATGGGCGTGCATACCATCAAAGAATACGAAGGATTTGGAGTCTCAAAACATAGAATTAATGTTCATTTGTTATCTCAAAGATGTAAAGGGATACAGACTAATAGATATTTATATAGACAAAAATGGTCGTCGGCTGGGGTTTTAGCCTTGTCATTCTCCTCCTGCCACACGCCTCTTTCAAGATCGTAGCATAATAGAAATCAAAGAAACCACTAGATGCCCCTCTCAATCATGTGACGTAACCAATGATGGATAATCATTCTCCCATTACTCATCATTGTCGTCTATCATATCAGTAGCAATCGCCCCATACCTTCACAAAGTCGCCACTGCAATGCAGATACCACTAAGACCATGTATCTCTATTGGAATATTAACGGTGTTTATGCCAAAAACTTGCTTTTGTCTCTATGTTATCAATTTTCAAAAGGCTAAGAGACAAAATCCCACCTCATACCTCTTGGAACTATTCATGCATAGAGGGGCAAACGCCCACTTTTATATTTCATTTTCTCTTTTTAGAGATAATCTTTTAGGTACCATTATCAAAAACTACTCTCACTAGATTAGTAATTGTCTCATATTCATGTAATTGAATCATCTACCAATTTCTCCACATGTGTGAAAGATGTGGCATTAGTGACCATGTGGCACTCTAGGATTGGTCTTGGTTCGACATTGACTAACATGGCGAAAGGCCAAACTTTTTTATGTGCCTTCTCCTTCTTTTCCCCTTCTTTCCATGTTAAAGGATCTTGGATTACAACATAGGCCATTGATATGAACTCATCAAATGATCATAAGGGATTTCCCTCCAAATCTAATGAAGTTATTATAAGAATCCCAATTATAAATGAGGACCATGGTTTTCTTTTCCTATCCAATAGTTCTCGAGCATTTAATAGTGTTAATGCAACACCCTTCTACAAAAAATTTGGAAACCCCTTGAGATTTTAAACCTATGTTATTTAGTATAATCCAATTAATTTGGATATTTTATATTTGATGTACAAGTCTCTTTATTCAAGTCATCTTTCAACATGCGAACTTCTATGAAATAGAATTCATTGAATGATTAGGCTTTGATTTGCATGCTTCTTTATAAAAGTTAAAAAATTTGCATGATCTAATAGACCCAAAACCTTATAGTACTTTATTTATCTAGGTGCTCCACATTTATAATTGCAAGAGCTGTAAAACTTTATGTACTCCAAATTATTCTTGGCCTTTGAAGTCCACCATACAATTGAAATGTACAAGATATGAAAATTTAAAAATGTTATGTACCATAAATTGCTCTTGGCCTTTGAAGTTCACCATACAATTGAATTGCACAATATATGAAATTTTTCTACCATGAACGACCCCAAAATGTAAATGATGCTTGGCCTCTGAAGTTCACGACACAATTGAACTGCATAAGATATGAAATTTGTCTACCATCAAGAACATGACAACATATTTCAAATTTAAAGCTTTGAAGTCCAACAACAACTTAAAGATTCAAACCAAGGATTTTTTTATGTATCCAAACTCTAAAGTAACTCTTACTCACTAATAGACCAAGTTTCATGATTTGACATTCAAAGGAACTTAACAAAGTTTACAGAAACTACAATGTCTACTATTCAAAACTAAAGCTAGGAATAAAATAAAAAGGCAAAATCAAACTCTTTTTGGTTGTGTAAGATTGTTTAAGACCATGGATACTCTTTTATTAATCTAACATCACTCTAGCCACCACAAAATTGTAAAGCCATTTTTTATCCCATTGCCATAGAAATCTGTAACAGTTACAGAAACACCATCTGATGAAGTGAAGCTAAGTAATTGGGGAAATTTACAGCATGCTTTGACTGCCAGAAATCTGGATGATATGGCCCGTGATATTTTAAGCCTCAAAGCTAGCATGCTTGAAGAAAAAGATAAAATAGTTGAAGTTAGTGAGAAATTGGAGCTGGTTCAACACCTGCTTGCTGATGCAGAAACTATAAAGAAAATGGTTCAGTTGGCCTCCGAAACCAAAAGTCAAAGAATCAAATCAATAGGTCAATCCATAAATAAGTGAAATGGACTTTGATGTTGACGTCTTGTTTAGGAAAGAACAAGGAGAAGAAGAGAGCTACCCCACAAAAGGCGTAGAAGTGTCTCAAAGAAAAATATGTATTTTATCTAAAGGGACAACGTGTTATTCATTGAATGTTAAGGTTACTACTTTAAATAATTCAATCCAGTGTCTAAATAGACTATGAACTAAGCTCTAAGGGTTAGCTCAAGTGGTCATAAGCCAAATGTGAGATCTCTCCCTTGATGTACGGGAGGTCACCAATTTAACTCTCTTCAATTCTCTCAAAGTGAGATGCTTTGAACTTAGGCACCACTAACTTTATACTATGCACCATCCTTGAAATGAGAGAAAATACCCAAAAATTTTCCTAAAAATATATATTCCAAAGCCAAAAAAAAACTACACTATAACCTTAAATTAAATTAATATTATTACTAAAATAATAAAACATGTTTACAAATTAAAATTCATTAAATTATTATTTTACTAAAATAATAAGATATATTTACAAATTAAAAATCATATATATGTACATGTGTTAAAAAACAAGGAAAATAAAGTTTTCACTTTTTAATCTTATACTTTACAAAAAAATTTAAAATAACTTTATATTAAATCCATAAAAAAATAAACTTTTAATTTTTTAAAATTAATATTTAATAAATTTAACATTAAAACAATCTGATATTAGTTGTCCTAGATAATCGTTCACCATAAACATACACCGTGGGCGAGAGTGCCCACATGACTCTCACTTATGCACATGCCTATACCATTATAATAACAACAAATGGAGTGTTTAATATTTAATACATTTAAAATTTAAAAAAAAAATTGTATATTGCTATTTTTTATTGATGATATATTATCTTTGCTATTTGTTATTGATGACATATTATCATAAATATTAATTTGACTTAGACATACACAATAGGCAATATCCTCCAAGGTGCCTATGCCATCATAGGATGCCCATACAAACATATATTGATAAATGAGAGGTTGGGATTTTTGTACTCAATGGGACAATGACTCATATAGTGATCTTTCAACCAAAATAATTATTAGTATTGTAAATAAAGTAAGAGCCCGATCAAGTTAGTGGACTTATATACTATGATTAATATGACCACCATGGTGGCCTCTAACCACCTTGCATAACCACAACGATGCCCTAAGACACATACATTAACTTAATAATACACAAAGGTTTAGTCCCCACCAAGCAAGACAATGAATTTATATGGTATGACCCATGTAGGCCCAAATGATATGAGTTTTCTCATAGTGAAAGAGAGGTCAATGTCACGTAACAACTATACAGAGGATGTGCAAAGTCAAAGAGGTCTATATCACATAACACTTATAGAAATGTCTGCATCATAACAACTACAAAGAGGTATACATCAACAACTATTAATAAATATTAATTTAATTTAACTTTAAAAATGTATATTTAACTTTATATTTGATATTAATTTAATTTAACTTTAAACATGTATATTTAACTTTATAATTGATATATAAGTTATAGATATACAGTTTTGTATTACTTTATTATTGATATATAATTTGTAAATATTATTTTACAATTGATATTATTATTTATTATTTGTAAATATAAAATTTTGTATTAATGTTATTTTTTATTATAAAACTTATGGTTATTCATTTAGGTTTTGTTTATACAATATTAAATTTTCAAAATCTCAAAATGTAACATTATCATTGTATACCAACAATATTTTGACTATTTGAAATAATTTTTTGGTGTTTTATAATGTAGTAGATTTCCATTCTTACTAAATGTTTTTAGATCTTGGAATGTTAACATGTTTCCTCACATTCGAGGAAGATAGGCTCTTAACCAATCATAAACAATGTTAGGTCATACTATAAGACCATAAGGAGGTTTTGACTAGTCCTTAATATCCAATAAATACCTAGTATCTCATCTATTCAATGTTGAGGCTACTAGAGAGGGTCATGTAGTATCCAACAGCACCTAGCCTTTAACCTTGTACATGAAGGTTGAATGCTAGAACTCAATTGGAGTTTAACCTAATGACATAGAGGAGTATTGATGCTATACCCTTTTTTCCATGAAATGCTCTTCTTGGGGAAACTTGTCGAGCACCCCCAATTCAAGAATCATACACAAGGTAAACTAGATTTTGTAAAAACTAAGGGTTTTGTTAACAATATACCTAATAAGATCTCAAGATGGCACTTGCTTAAATTGAATTTGGATGAAAAGAATATACTATCTTCTCACAACTACTTAGAACTAAACCTAAGTGACATATTGATATTATATTTATAATATGCATCTCCCTTATTTGGTTTATATAATATAATTCTATATTAAATGTTAATATACATACGTCTTTTTTTAGCGTGCGCACACACACACACATATAATATTAAAAAAAAAGTATTGACCGAACTGGAAGGCCTATTGTTACAAAATCACGCCATACAAATTGAGCAAAGCAGTTCATATGTTTTTCTAGAGTTATAAACATAACCTATTACAAAATAGTTACATACTTTCAAACTTCACTTGTAACTAAAATCCTGACTGGTATAGATTCTCATAAAAGGACTAGATAGCAAAATGGATTTACATTTCATTAATCAACATAGTAGAGGTGAAATTCCTATATTTCTTATAGCTTTGGATTAATATGTCTTTGGTGGGAGATGATGAGAGAGAACATTCTTAGCATCATTTTTCTCTTCTAAAATCCTCACAACTTCCTCTGTAATCTCAGTACAAACCAACCTTGCTTCATTCTTTAGCGTCTAAGGAGTCAAATTTGCAGTAGGATCTTGTCCAATATTCTTCATTTCTTTGAGTTCTTGTTCAAAATCCTTGAATTTACCTTTCCAAAATTCCCACTCAATTTTAGCATTTATTAGTCTCATTCTCATTTGATTGACTTGTGCTTCCAAATAATCTTGTTGGATATGGGCAATCAACTGGCCCTTGACATTGCGATCCTCCCAAACCTTCTGCCTTTTCACTAAATCATGTATATCAATATCTATATTTTGCTTCTTCCCTTCATTACTTTTATCAAACAACTTCTTAGAATTATCCTTGTTACCAACCATAACTATAGAATGATAAAGCTTGATCTCATAAATGCTAGAACAAAGGAGTTGGTAGTTAATTTCAATGCTAAATAGTATGAAAAATAACGAGCACTGGCTCAAATGACCCTAAAGATTTTTTATTATCGTAGTCGAATCTCAATACACACACTTAAAACAGTTCAAATCTTAGAGAAGCAAACAATATGACAAAATGTGTCCCGTACTTTCCATGCAGACTCTATGGTCCTAATTTTGATACTATTGTAGAGAGAACTTACCGAGAATGAAAACTAAGTCCAATGAAAAATATCATAACATTTTTCATGATTATAGAGATTCAACAGAACAACCCCTATAGAGTAATAGTCATTGTGACTAGCATTATCCTCATCTTTCCAAATAGTTTCTACTATTTAGGAAGGAAGAATAATCTTAGAGAAAATAAACCTCTTACTAGTCTAAAAAACAATTTTGTACTTTTTGAAGGATAAACCACTGAAGAACTCAATTGCAAAGACTTGAAACAGAACCCCTACCTCTTGAACTCTAATCCCCAACTGGAATGATATGTTAAGCAACCAGGAGATAATTGCACAGCTACCAGACTTCTCATGAACCCCTCTCCTTGACTTATTACCAAACTAAATCTCTTGCAGAGTATAGAGGGAATGACAATTCCATTAAGGGGAAGACCATAAAATGAAGTCACCCAGAATGATTATCTTGCTAAAGCATCTAGGGCCTTCCATAATTTCCTCATCAATCTATAATTGATTACCTCGTACTAGATACATCAAATTTCTATTCTAGAACATGCGGGAGGGAGATTTTCCATACATGTTCTCACACTTGAACTTTCTATCAAACCTAATATCATTGGTATTCATTAATACAATGTATTGGTTATAATTCAATTGCATTCAAATAACTTTCCACTCGGAGTCCAAGAATCAAGATCCATAGGTTTTCATCATTGCAATTTTAACCAAGGTATAAGTCATTTTATGGAATTTGACAATAACCTTCTACTTATGTGCTTATCATCAACTTACCTTGTTCAAGGCTACAACCTAAGTTATCATTTCTATTAGCCAGGAAATTTAGAGTACATAAAGCATGAAAGACCTTTACATCATCAAACTCTAACATCATGTGCAAGATTTTGTTTATTATTCGAGTCAAATGGACATCTATTGGAGCTTGTTTGATTATTAGGTATTGAATGACTATCATAGATTTTCCCACTATGATCAATTGTTGTATGTTGCATTGCAATGCCTGCTTGAGGCCTTGCCAAAGAGCAAGGGCTTGAGCTTGATTATTCAATATTTCTCCCAATCCCCACAAGTAGTTCTAATTCAGTATTCCTTCGAGGTAAAAAAAATCTCTCCCTCACACCTACCACCCTTATTAATATACATATGTCAAACATATGTGTGTATATTCATATAATATATTAATATTAATATATTCTATTTCGGATACATTATGTTAATATAATAGGAGTAAGCTAGCTATGGAGCAATCCTCCCTCATCGGACGGAGGAGGAGCAAAGTTAGCGTTGACTTTGCTCCTCCTCCGTCCGATGGAGGGAGGTTTGCTCCATAGCTAGCTCACTCCAATATAATATATCAATATATTTAAAGACGCTATATAAAAAAACTAAATGATATATTTTATTTTTATTTTATGTTATGCACTAATAAACTATGTCAACATGTGTACATTCATGTAAGCACAATTTCAAGATATATATGTGTGTGGGGGCGGATTAATTATATGGAGTTTCAAGTTTTTTTCTTCAGATAGATATATATTTTTTTAATGTATATTAGTTATATTATGACGATGATGATAGTTGACGTTCACTTAAATTGATTTTGGTTTATTGGACTTTAAGAAACAAAAGTAAGGAATTGCTTGGAGAGTGTTTCTAAGTTATTATAATTTTGATTATATAGAAGGTTAGATAGGTTTGTATTGTAACTAGCGTAGATCCAAATCCTAGGCTCTATCTAGCACCGAGATGGATCAAATCTCTCTAGGTGCAAACCTCTTCTTAGGTATCCATTGATTTGATTCAAACCAAAAGACACATCTTTTTATTTAAGGTCCACATATACTATTTTTATTATTAATATTTAATATTATTTATGGCCAACATATAATATTTTTTATTATTTTTTATTTTGTTAGGAACGAAGCATCATTTCCCCACACATGGTTTTAAAACCATATGCAAGGCCCTCCTACAACCATGGGTTGTTTAGGAGGACTTTCACATGGTCTTAAAACCATTTGCAAGGCCCTCCTAAACCATGTACACTAAAACCATGGGTTGTTTAGGAGGCCTTGCACATGGTTTAAAAACCATGTGCAAAGCCTCCTAAACCATGTACAATAAAACCATGGGTTGTTTAGAATGCCTTGCACATGGTTTTAAAACCATGTGCAAGGCCACAATTTTTTTGCGGATAACTCAATTTTGTGTTTTTTTCTTGACCCACATATTTTTTTTATGGATAATTAAAGTTTTACTTTTTTATTGTTTTGTTAGGTAGTAAGATTACAACATCTCCCCCATATTAGATTGTTTTTGTGGTCGACATTTATTTTGGCCTATTAGAAAATTTATTTTTTATTAATAAAAATAACGTTATGAAAATGATATTATTTTTTATTTTGTGTGACAAAATATCTCCCATAATATTCACTATCACTATTATTTTTTGCCGATGTGTTATAAACTTTACATCACCTTACAAGATCTCTCCCATAATATTCACTATCACTATTATTTTTTTTCCGACATGTTACAAACGTTACATCACGTTACAAGATCTCCCCCCTACTGGGCTGTAGAGCACCTCTCGGCACAACAAAAGTTTGGAACTAAGATTTTATGTGGGTGTACACATGACAATCTACTTGAGGATGGGGATGACAAATCTTTTCTTATGTAGATAAGGATAGTTCTTATGTATATCAAAAAGGCTAAAAAAAGGTTGAGAAAATCTAGTGGAACAGTGTAACACCCCGGTTTCGACCCCATGGTATTCAATTGCATATGATGTAAATATTGTATTAAATCGTGGTGTGGAGCTCAAGGCAAAGTCCCCACCATGGATTTGGTGTTTTATATTTCCGTAATTAAAATCGATGCCGATGGTTTATGTGCTAGCTAGCGAGGCAAAATATGTTTGAGACATCATGTAAAATGCAAATTAATAAAAATACCACATCTAGCTATGCGTTGCAATGTTAAAGAGATGGGGACATGATTTCATAAGGAATAGGGAGGGGGAATTATTCAAACCTTGAGCCTATGGGGAAAATCCAAATTTCTAAGGTAAAACCCATAAAGTTGTCAACTACCCTTTTTGTCTTTTTGTGCCCAGTCGTGGTTGAAGAAGTTATCTCCTTGGAATGGGAAAGGCATGGAGGTCAAATTCAAATTTGGGAGGTCACCCATTTTTGGAAAGTGTGTTTTTGACTTGTGGGGCAAGTAAAACCTTGGGAAGGCATGCCCAAGCCATTATGCACCCATGACTTTCATTTCTCACCCATCCTCATGGATTTTTGGCTCCCTCAAGCAGCAGGAAGAGACGGAGCTCTCTCCTCCACGATTTGGTTCTCATTTCCTTCCCTTCTCCATACTTAGAATGCATTTTGGGTGTTGCTGGGGAGAATGTGAAGGAAGGGGCCATGGTTTTTCCCTTGTGAGAAAGATGGGAGTTTTCCTCCACGTTTTTCTGCATTTTTCCTATTTTCCTCCAAGCTAGGAAACTTGTTTTTGGGTTGCCAGTGAGTGGGAGAAGAGACCCACGAATTTTGGGTGTTTTTGAGTTCGTTTTGGCCACGTTAGGGCCATAAATGATTCTGGAAAATCGAATTGCTGTCAGAGGGATGCTTTCCCCATTTTATTGTGCCAATTGTAATTGCAAATCTTGTTTTTGGTAATGCCCAGCAGATGGGAGGATAGATCTGAGGTCTGAGGGTTTGATGAGGCCGTTTTTACCTCTGTGAAGCCCAAGAACGTTTCCTGAAAACGTATTTCTTCATGTTGGGTTGTTTTCCCAATTGCCATTTCTGTGTTGGTTCCCATGAACATTTTGTTCATATCCAACAGTTGGGTATGACTGTGTGTGATTTAATAGGTTGACCGTGTGTTGATGCAAGTGTAGCTTGGCTGGATGAGTCTAAGGAACCTAGGTGTTGTTGGATAGTTTCCTTAGCAGCTTGTAAAACCCAATTTCTTATTGGCTTGTATGGACAGTCTGTGAAACCCAACGATGCGTTGGCTTGACTGTGGATGTTTTGGTTTTGGGCTATGCGTGAGCCTATTATTTCCCTTGTGCCTTGTGGAATCATGCCCATCTTAAGGGTGGCAGTGATGCTGAGAGATTAATGAGCACACTGGCCTATGGTTGGGTGGAACGTTGCAGCGACATAGCTAGTTGCAGGCCAACTTCTTTTCCAGACAAGTATTATTGTGTATTTAATCTCTTCAAAGAATTGTTTATGAATTAAAATGAGCATGATGAATGCATGAATGAAATAAATGTGTTTGCTTCCGCTATAGATTTCATTATGCATCTGTGTATGTTTTTATATTAATGCATTTTATTTTTATGTTTATGATCATAGGGCTAGATTGCCCAGTTTGACAGCAACAGTGTGTTGGTCGCATCCTCTCCATCGTTGGTATGAGGGATGGGGACGTGACAAACAATTTACAAAATTTCAAAAAGAAACAACAAATTGTCTTGAACATTGTTTTGCTCTGTTATATTTACCAAAATTCCCAAATTTCTTGTTTCTTCTGAATGAAAACTAATATATACTAAACAACTATAAACTTTGACGTATTGGCTGCGTAATAAACAAAATAGCACTGCATACACAACTAATGTGAACTAGTGTTGAATCCCTTGTTCATAACCTGAGGAGCAACATTGTTCCTTGAATGTCCTGTGGATCTATAAATGTCCATAATTGTGTGAGGGGGATGCAGGACAAAGTCACCCTCCATGTGTCTGCTTTCAACATTTTGAGTGACCTTGGAGTGTCATGCTATCAACATCTCATGGTGGCGATCCAAATTGGTCATCATGGTCTCTACCTGGTGTCCATACACCCGAATATGCTCTTCGACTTCTATTAAAAGAGTATACATTCCTGAGGTGTACGAGGTGATTTGTATAACATCTAGAACTCCAACCAACTACAAATTTGTCCATGATAAATTACTCTATATCTCCCTTATATAAATTCTTACATCCCTTGTGTCGACCATTAGCTAAACAAGCTTAGTTTCTATTATTGGGTTCCATCATAATTCCTCCCCACCAACTCTCGAATCCCTACAAATTAACAAGATAGACGAATATATCACCTTTATTTTCCATCCGAATGCAAATTCTCAATTCAATTTTTATAATTTCTGGTGATCCATTAATAGTTTGGATGGTGAGCAACTCTCCCCAAGAACAGGGAAGGCAATGTCTTCTACCAGCCTCAAATTCACCATCATCATGTTGCTCCCCTCTACAGAGTTCCCAAAATCAAATATGATATGGATACAAGCCTTTGTCCAGAATACACTGATGAAAAGAGAGAGTGCACCATATTACTGCTTTGTTGTTGTACTCTGCTCATGGTTGAGCTTCTAGAAGTTCTCCCATGCTTAAAGGCATGTGGTGCCTTTTGACATTTCCTTGGTCAGCGAAACAGTGGTGAACTCCATTGATGGTAGTCAATTCCATTAATTGTGAATGATAATTGTGTTATGGATCAAGTGATCTTGATAACAATGCATATTAATCCTTAGGGGAGCCAACGTGATGTTTATTGGACCCCATTTTGCATTAGTTTCCCTTTTTCGAACAAAGAAGCTTTGTTTGTTAGTGTACCATACCTCTTATTGTTATCATGTGTATATGCATCAGGTTGGAGTATGGGATGTGTTGGAGAAGATTTACACTTATGAAACCTCTTGACTATTCTATCCTCTAGTTCCACTTGTTTTCGGATTTGAGAAATAACCAAAAGGGAATCTCTTAGAATAACAACTTTTTGAATCCATAGCGAAACAATGCGATCTATTCCAAGGTAGAGAGCATGACATTATGCTTGATTGTTGGTTTCTTTTCCTAAACCCCATTCAAAAGTTAACATCGTTTCTACTGGAATAAAATATGACCCCCCAACCCCTGCACCTACCTCCCCCGTTCTTATGTATATTAGTTATGAGACATTTCTTAAGATTATTATTGATGGTGATATTCATAAAAGTAATGAAATGAGATTTGAAGTACATTGAGCACGTGAGTTAACATGGATGAAGAAGTGAATTTGAAGCCAATTTCACATAACATTAATGGTTACATGTGAGACTTAAAGATCAACATTTGATATTAGTTATCAGATAGTTTTGAAAAATTATTGTCCATTATTGATTATATTTTTTTCTTTAAAAAAAATTCAAGTTTAGCTAACCCAAAGGTTATTAATGGTATTAGAACCCAACAAATTGTGAAGTAATCCCCTTCTTTCTCAAAATTTATGGATGAAAGGTAAATAAATGTTAATTGCTAGCCAGATTCCCTAAACTTTGAATATGTAACATCTTGGAAACACACATTTAATTAATCACTACAAATCATCAAACTACAATATTGAACTTTAAGGACACATGTTTTATCTGTTGATATATACACTAACAAAAATATCATTTAATATAAATTCTCTAAGTGTAACCACACATTCAACTATTACAGTGCTAATCATAACTTGAACCTTGACGGTGTATTAAAAAAATCCTCAAAACTCTTTATTACTTATCCATAAATTTAAATCATTTCAGAATTATTTAAATATATATAATATATAGCATATATTATATGAGTCTTTTTAGTTATATATATATATATATTAAATAAATAATTATATACACTTTTATTAATTTTCCATAATAATAAATAATCATATAGTAACAAAGTTTTACATATTTTCAAAGGAATTAAAACAAACAATTACCACCATCAAAACTAATTATGTAAAGAGAAACTAACTCCCTTTCCAAGCTTAAAACTCAGAGTTTAATAAATTGATAAAAAAACATTTTTTTATAGTAACGGTTATGATATATTAAAATGGTAGTATAACCACAGAGACAGAGTCAAATTACAACGGCACCCTTATGGAAGCGGCAAAGAGAGTACAGTTATTTTTAGCTTCTAATGAGATTTGGAAAAGCCAATTCAGACAGAAACATAACCAATGACGCCCTTGTGTAAGCGACAAAGAGAGTATAGCTATTTCTAGCTTTTATCCAGTGTGGAAAATCCAGTTCAAACAAAAACATAACCAACATACTGAGAGTGAAACCTATACAACATTCGACCTGACCATTAAACCTTAAAGCGACAGTTCAAAACATATAATAGCTAACAGACTGCAAACAACAAAAACTATTATCCCTATATAAGCTTTCATTTATTTTCCTCTTCCAGGAAGAGCTTAGAACCTGATCGATTTACAGCTTCCATCTTTAACACTTTCAGCTCGAGCTTCTCTATCTTTATCTCTTAGTTTGGCCATTAATCCCAAGGCAGCATTTTCTGAGCGCTTGACTACTCACTTGAACTCCTTTTGCAGAAACACCGAGTCCTTATCAACATTCTCCAGACATCTTCCTCCCTCAGTGTCAATTTGTTCCACTGTCCAATTCAGCTTCTTAATTTATTTTTTGAGGTCCTGGATATTAGACTCCACAAACATTGCAGACGAGGACAAGCCTGTGGATTTGGAAGATGCTTCCATCACGTAGAACACCTTCACAATTAGCAACACGCCTCTGCTGCAGACCGACCTCCACACCTCCATGATAACTCCTCTGCTATAGACCAACCAGAGCATACAACCTCTTCCTTTCTCCAGACTCTTCCTTTTATCCTTGCCACCCAAGAACATGAGATCCTTGCCATCGAAAACCATCATTCGAGCCACTATTTCCTGCTGCACCTCAACTAATTCGCATGACGTCGACGGGACGTGATATCTTCTGTGGGATGGGAACATACCTCCCAAAGTACCGAAAATTAAAACCCACTTCCTGCTTCATCATGTGCCCACGCGTTAGTTTAAATTCATGAGCATCACCTTGTGGCAAAAGGCATGCATCGAATGAGGTAAGCAGCGGCACGACACCTTTAAGTTCAAAACCATCACCATGTGGCACGCATCGTCTAACGAGAAAGGCATGTGCCAAAATTCACAAACCCCTAAGGTAATTAACCCCAGGAGCCAAGCCACGGTCCTATGGGGGAGAACAAAAGGAGCCAATCCCATTAATCAATAGCGAGCCAAAGTTAAGAGAGGCTCCAACATTGGCAGCCTAATCTGCTTCCGAGTTGTGTTTCCGAAGGACGTGATAGAACTCAATCTTATGGAAAGAGTGAGTTAGGACCTGGATTTTTTTTAATCAACTATCGAAGATGCATCTGGTTTGGGAGAGAGTTCTCAGCAAGAGCTTGGATTACTATTCTCGAGTCTCCCGGCACAATGAATTCTACAATTTCCCGATTCTTTGCAATCGAGAGCCCTTGCCATAAGGAAAACGCTTCTGCCATATTGTTAGTAGCTGTTCCAAGCCCCCATGAGAATTTGGTTTCCATCTATCCATTCGGGGTGAAGAAAACCCCGCCCCTTGCCACCCCATGATAAAAAAACATTTTTATTAAGAAGGAAAAAAATAATTAAATTAAAAGATTTATTTTAAAATTTTTCATGATTATATCGAAAGAAGAAAGGTATACTATAGAGTCGTTCTGGATGGAGGATTGGATGGTTTTAATTAAATAAAATGCAAATAGCAATGTTAATTAAACAAAATTGAAAACAATATTTTTAATTAAAAATAATTATTATATTATAATGTTTTTAATATTTATTATTAATTGTTTAAAATATATTTTAAAAATAAGATATAATTATCATTTAAAAATATTAAAAATAAATATAAGAATTTGTGTTTATTTAGAAATTGTAATAATTAATATATGATATTTGTTATAAACCTTATTCGAGATCTCTTTATATTAAACTTTTAATACGGGAATATATAACTAGGATTAGAGATTCTCATAAGATATATCTTGGCCATTAACCCTCAAAGACAAGCATGTACTTTGTTCTAATGATTGGAGTGGATAAAATCTTAACATTAAATAAAAATATTGTCCCTTTTTCAACCTAAGGAGACACAGAAGCAACATTTGACATAAATTAATCGCTTTTATCTAGTAAGGATTCTAAGGTTGTCAAATGTTGTAAGTGAGAGAACCAAAAGGGAAAAAGGTTTCTTTATAAGGTTGTCAATGTTTTGGGTGGGATGGCTAAAATTGTGAAGGAATAAAATATTTGTTTTATCATAGACTTTATGATTTTATTTTTGAGTTAAGTGTAAATAAATTGGATATATTTTAGTGTTGAAGTTATCAAATTCAACTAACATATACAAAATTTTAGAGTTCAATGATATTTTTTAATTATTAAATTATAATTAAACAAATAGAATGAAAATATTAATTATTAAATAAATAAAATATATTTATTTATATATTATAGTTAATATATTTTTAATTTTTAGGTTTATTAACAATAATTTTTTATCTTTGAAATCATTTTGTTTTATTATCTTATAGTTTTGATGGTCATGTTGGAAGAAAATGAGTCATATTAGTGGATGCAGCCAGGTTGAGTCATTAATATCTAGCTTGTATCTCTTTTAGTACTAGGGATGTGTTTTCTTGGCCAAGGATGACAATGATTTTGTTAATTGGGCAATTTGCAGAGGATTTCGTAGTAGAAGCTTCCCTAGATTTGAAGTTTGTTCTCTCGCCTTTGAAGGTGTTTTCTTCACACAATGATGGATCTATTTTTCATTCAAAATCTTATGGGGTTTCTTCTTCTAAAGGTAAGAGGGTAAATTTTATGCCTCTTCATTTTTTCTCACCAGTTCTTGAACTAGAGGTGCAAGACCAAGGATTCAAAATGATGTAAGCGAGTGCTCTTTTTTCTCCATTTTGTGGAGGATATGAGGCATACCATTGTCTTTTAGATACATTGTGGTGTAGTTCTTTAAACTCTATGTTTTTTTATTTGACATTTTGTTTCATTTATTGCATTTTTTTTGTGTTTTTTTTTTTTGTGTTAAGATATCTTGCCTAGACTACAATCATTGGGAAAAATAACAATTTTTTTTTCACTGTGAGGAGCATTGCAATCTTCATGGTAAGTTTAAGGCCTTATTAACACTCTTTGAGTATGCTTCTGATGGTAAATATGAAAAAAAAAACATTTTTCTTTTTTCTTTTTTCTTCGTCAAAAAAATATTCTCCATTTTTAATGTAATTATGAAAAATATTTTAGTGTACAATATTGTTAAAATATATTGTAATATTTCCTAGTGGTCACACTTACTAATGTACTTTTGATGATAGTTGTGGCATTTAAAATTATTATTTGTGGGACATTTGTGTACATGTAATGTGACATCATTAGATTTATTGGAGTCTTTCATTGATGAGTTTGTGTGGTTCCTTCTTATTCAGTATATGTAGAGAAGCGACTTGGTAGATGAGATTTTATTATTCCATATTCATTATATGAAACAGTCTTCCCACTTTTCAAGCATGTATATTGAGGAAGTCTTGATGTCATTGTCTATATATTTGTGTGGGTTCTTCAATAATGTGGATCAATGTAGTCATTTAAGATTGATCCTAAGTGACTTAGTAGGTGAGTTTTTTATTTTATCACATTCATTACGCAAAGTAGTTTCCTCATAATTGAGGTTTATAGATTTTGAGGTCATTATCCAATTATCAGTTTGGATTTAAGGCCATTATCCATTTAGTCTTGTGCCATGCAAGTTTTCCTAATGCATGTGATTGTTGTTAATGACACATTTGGTGAGTTTTCATCCACATCATCTTCTAACATAACTTCTATCATGGAAACCATTGCTTCCTTTCCATCTATAATTTGGTAATGATACAAGTGACTCGATGCACATTTATGACTTGGAGTCCAATTTGAACCACATATATGACATAGGTATTCCCTTTTTTTCTCTTTTTATCAGAGTCATTGGTGGAGGCTTTTTATTCTTTTTAGGCTTCATACCTAAATTATTTTGGATTTCTACATGTATGCCTTGGTAACCACTTGTCTTCACAACATCTAGACTTAGGTTTTATGCAACATGCATGATGCAACCAAAAGTTGGATTATAGCACGTTGTCCTTTTAGATAATATAAAATATCCATTTCCAAGTTATTATGCAATTTTGAAACTCATTTCTTCAACACTACAATAGTTATAGGTGAAGACAATGTTGTTCATTGTTTTCAGAATTGAGGTCATTAATCTTCTATTGGTGTGAAACATCTCTCTCTCTCTATGAATCTCAAAATTGCTCTCTCTCTCTCACTCGCTCATCCATTTTATGAATCTAAAAATTGCATTAACGCAATACAACCTCCCCCCTCTACCCCTCTCTCTCTCTCCATTTAATTGATCCATTTTATGAATCTCAAAATTGCATTAACATATTGCAACTCTCCCTCTCTTACTCACACAATTTGTATTTAATTGATCCATGTTATGAATATAAAAATTGCATTGACATAGTGAAATTTCACTTTAACATGTATAAAAAGGTTGAATACTACATATTTCCCAACAATAACCATGCCTTTATTAATACAACCACTCCCCTCACATTGACCATGCCTTTATTAAAATAACCACTCCCTTCCCCTCCCAACAATGACCATCCCTGACCATGCCTTTATTAGTACACTACTCCCTCTCCCTTTCCTTCTCTCATTTTTCATTTAATTGGTCTATTTTATGAATATCAAAATTTCAATAACATAATGCAACTTCATTTTAACATGTATAGAAAGGTTTGTACACTTCATCTTTCCCAAGCAATGGCCATGCCTTTTTTAATAAACCATGAGTTTATTCCCTCCTAAATTGGATACATTGAGTATACATAATAGAAATTGTATCTTCTCTATAGGATATACATCTTTGATATACAATGCCCACAAACATGTCCAAACCTAAAAATTAAGCAACTAGTCTTCCCTCTTTACTAGATTTTGATTTTAAGTTTTGTAAGTTTAGGATTTAAATGTAGCTTCGTGTTTATAGGCATTCATCTTGTAACCATGGATTAGGAGGTCTATGTTAATTTTTTACATGTTTATGATCACTATGGATCATTCTTCATGATGTACCTCATTTAATGGTCCACAATCTAGTGCACTCTCCAAACATCTCCTCCAAAAAGGATGAATAATGAAAGGCATTAGTTTACTTATGTGTCCCTAGAAAGAAAGACAAACCATATTGATATAAGAGTTAACAAAAGAAGATAGTGGATGAGCATCCATCCTTCGAGGAGACACATAATGGTGAAATGATTTTGATATTGAACTAACAAAGTTCAATACTTAAATGTAACAACTTCATGTCAGGTAGGTCTTGGTCATACCTTCCTTTCAAACAAAGACATGAAAATTCATAGTCTTACCATCTATTTACAAAGTTACTTGAGAAAAATGGATAGTTTTGCCAAATTAATTATCCAACAAGATTGACACACTCAAGGCTTTGTCAATTGCAAAAAGGGATCGATCCAATATAGTGAAACTAACACAAGTCCTTGCCTTCCTAAACTCTAGAATCAATTAATCAAGGCCAATCCAATAAAACTAATGGAACACTTACTATTCGAAACCCTGATAGAGTTTACCAATAGAGATCAATAATGTAAATAAGATCGATGTAGGAACTTACCTATTCTCTATGTGACGATGTGAATCAACATCCACTATTTACAAAATCCTTGATCAACAATAGTCCCATCAAGAGATCCAAATTTACATTACAATGCCAAGGACACTTACTTTGGACTTGCAAGGTTAAGCTCTTTCTCCATGTTTTTTTTTTGTAAAATAACTCCCTTTTCTTTTGGTTGGAATCAGTGTATATTTCCCAATGAACCAATCTACAAATATTGGGAAACCCAAGAATTGGGTTGGGAGGAAAACCCAATATTTACAATTGCTCTAAGACAAAGTAAACTCATGAGATAAGTAGTTCCATCAAGAAACTTGTATTTAATTTATAATGCTAAGAATTTATCCCATGCTGGATTGGAAAAACATGTGTACATATAAAGTTCAAACCTTTTTTCTCATTTTTTTCAAATAACCCTTCTTTTTCACTAGAATCATGGTGTATTTCCCAACTAACAGATCTACAAATAATGGAAAACCCAAAAATTGAGAAGAAAACCACTCCATACAATCAATTTGAGCCAAAGTAAACTCCTAGTAAATTGAGAAAAAACCCACTCTGTACAATGCATGTTCTACACCTATCTTGAATGGATCTGCTTGTAATCCTTCCCAAAACATCCCACGGGGGGCTATAAAGGGTGGCTTGAAAAATGATTTCTCCCATGTAAAAACTAGAAGCGCGAGGAAAAACAAAAAAAGTAGTTGACTCTCCTGTGTCTTCGGTTTTACCGGATCCTTCCCCTACCACATCCGATCCCAAGATAATTAGAGGCATAAAATCCCTTTCTAGGGTTAGGAAATGATTTGCACATCAATCAATATTATGGGAGTGGGGGGTATCCAAAAACAAATTTCCCTCCAACGTTTTTTGGATTGTGTTAAACCTGATGTAGTTTTTCTACAAGAAACGATGGTCCCTGGGGTGAAAGAGAGCTCTTTCTTCTTGAACATTAAGAAGGATTGGGGGGTGGTTTATGTAGATGATATGGGTATGTTGAGCAGTGTAATAGCTGCATGGGACCCTCATAAGGCAAAATTGAAGGTCTTCTCTATTTCTGAAGGTATCTTATTAACAGGTCGCCTTATTGACTTCTCAGAAGAAATAAATTTACTAAACATTTATTACCCATATATTTCCAAATAACTATTCAAGAATAAGATAGAGGCAGAGGGAACACTCAATCTCTCAAATCTGGTGATTGTGGGTGACCTAAAATTTACCTTGTCTGCAAATGAAATATGGGGGTAGAAAGCAAAACTAGATATACTAAGCTCATTTTTTGTCAACAGTTTGAAAGGGCTGGATTGGTGGATGTAGAGTCTTTCCCAATTTTCCAACCTGGAGAAATGGAAGATTGGGTAAAAATGGGATTGCAAAAAGGTTCGATAGATTCTTCCTCAGTAAATCTCTACTAGAAAAGTTGGATAAATACAAGACTTGGGTTGATTCAAACAAACTCTTGGACCATTATCCAATTATTTGTCATATAGAGGAAAGGGGTGAGAAGGTAAAAATACCCTTTAAGTTCAATCATAGATGGTTGAAGCTGGAGGGTTTCAAGGATCTTGTGATCCGAGTCTGGAACAACACCTTTGAATTTGACCTTCTTTCTCCAATGGAGTTATTAACAAAGAAACTAAAAGAGTTAAAGACATAAGTTATCAGTTGGGATAAAAATAAGGCATATATGGATAAAAAGGCCAACTGTTATATAGAGGAACAAATAGGTTGCATCTCCTCAATGGCTGAAAAAGGGATTTTGTGCAGTCAGATATGGACACTTTGTTGCGGCTAGAACAAGAAAAATTGAACATCATGCGGATATCGAATGAAAAATATCGGTTGAAAAGTAAGATCACTTGGCTGGAGGCAAGAGATAAGAACGCGAATTTATTCCATAAATTTGTTGAACATAGCAGGAACATAAATATTATATGGGCCTTGAAAAATGAAGATGGTTCACTGGTTTTGGATCAAGGGAAGATTTCCCAGATGGTCCACTCACACTTTGAGTCTTATTACTGGTAGGATTGTAACATATCAGTTAGAGATCAGATAAATGTGATAAAGGATTTCCCCAAACTCTTCGTAGAAGCCGAGGGAGATGAGATCTTCCATCCTATTTCGATGCTTGAGATAAAAGATGCCATTCAGTCCTCAACAAGGTCAAAAATACTTGGCCCGCCCGAATGGACCATGGAAATTTTTCTGGATTGTTTTAATGTGATGGGTCTGGATTTGCTAAATGTTGTGGAAGAATCTATAGAAAGGGAAGTGATCTCTAGAGAAATAAACTCCACTTTTGTAGCTTTGATACCCACAAAATACGCTTCTGAGGACCTGGATATTTTCGTCCAATCTCTCTCTATGATTTTGTATATAAAATTATATTGAAGATCATTGCAAACAGGCTTAAACCTATCATGTCTAGAGGCCTCTCCACTGAACAATTTGGTTTTTTGGAGAAAAGACAGATTTTGGAAGCCATTGGGGTGGCCTAATATTTTTTCCACAACATTAAGAGTCGAAATCTGAATTTTTTTTCCTACAGTTGGATTTAAACAATGCTTATGACAGAGTTCAGTGGGGGTTCCTTGAGCTTATCTTAATTCAAATTAGACTTCCTTTCAGAGTTATGAAATGGATTATGGGGTGTGTTTCATCTGTGTCATATGATGTCCTTGTAAACGGTTGCCCCACCGCTTTCTTTCCTATAACTAGGGGGTTGCGACAGGGATGCCCCCTCTCTCCCTTACTCTTCCTTTTAGTTATCGAGGGTCTCAACAGGTTGATTAGCAAAGAAAAATCAAAAGGACATATAAATGGTATAAATATAAGTAGCTACTATTTCTCGCCTACTATTCGTAGATATATCATGATATTCGGATCGGGATATACCATTGAATGTCGGGCTTATCATGTTCTGATTATGAATTTCTGCAAGGTCTCGAGGTTGTTTATAAACACTAAAAAATATATTCTTTTATAGCATGGGGGTGATTCGGTTGAAAGGGATGAGATTAATGATCTATTCCAGGTTCAAGTTCATCCCTATAAGAGGGAACCTGATATCTTAAATACTTCAGCAAACCAAATGGGTACAGAGATGGAGATTGTCTTTGGTTATTGAAAAGATTTGACAAAAGAATAAAACACTGGTGCTAACATTGGTTATCCCTCGGAGGGAGGATGTTGTTGGAAAAATCAGTTTTAGTAAACCTAGCAGTCTACTAGTTCTCTTTGAGCAAAATCATGAGATCAATCATAAATGAAATTAGAAACAAATATAATGGATTTTACCTGGTTAGGTAATCAAGAGAATTAAAAAATTCATTTAGTTAAATGGGATTTCATTGCTATCCCTGTAGAAAAAGGTAGACGGGGTTTGAAAAATATGTTTAAATTCTCTCTTTCATTAAGGGCTAAGAGTATTTGGCTGGCAGTTACTAGTGGTAGTATGTGGACCAGTGTTATACAAGTGAAATATTTTAAGAAGATTAATTTGGAACAATGGATTTGTTGTTGGAAGAAACCTCAGAAAGGCATTTCAAATTTTTGGGTTGGTCTCTTGGAGGCTTTTGGTGTCTGTGATCCCTGACTAGCATGGGTCACAATAAATGGAAGAGCAATTCGGGTGGGGGAGGACCTTATTATTGGGGGGCCAAAAAATTTCTTGCTATCAATTGAATTATTATTCTTCCTTCACAATAAGGGCTTCTATACATTGTATCATATCTCTAAGCCGTCGACTTGTGAAGTTTCTCCTCATGGGTGGATAACTGCTTCACAACAGGGCCTCAATGGTAATTTGGGAATTGAATGGACTGATTATATTATTGGCCTACATAACAACTCCATTTTCCTGGATGATGGCACATATGCTATAAAATGGTCTTTCAATAATTATTCTGGTGAAATTACAACAAAATTAGCTTATCAGTTGTTATCTGAAGATATATCTTGTATTCAACTATGGTGGCACTCTATATGGTCTTGTCAGTCTCCTTATAGAATTATCATTTTTTGTTGGCTTGCATTGGAAAATCGTCTACTAACATGGGACAATATCTTGAAGTGATTCATGATCAGTCCAAACCTTTGTGTCATGTGTGG
Organism: Pseudotsuga menziesii; assembly: GCA_001517045.1. Lineage (NCBI taxonomy): Eukaryota > Viridiplantae > Streptophyta > Pinopsida > Pinales > Pinaceae > Pseudotsuga > Pseudotsuga menziesii. The sequence goes on from LPNX011114920.1 coordinate 210,540, forward strand.
TCTGGTTGAAGAATAAAATTTTCATCTTTTTGTCTCCTGCAATCTCTCTGTTTCAGTCTGGTTGAGCGTTGAGTGCATTTTAAAATGATTTTTTGGTTGGTCCAGTGATTCCTTGTCTGATTGTTTTCTCACATGGAAAAACAAGGCTCCTTCCTGGCAGTCCTTTCCTTGTTTCATCTTATGGGAAACTTGGAAATGCAAAAATAAGAGGATTTTTGAAAATGCTCTTCTAGTTTGTCTCTCCATCAGTTTGAAGGGTCTGGATGCTTTCTTTGAATTATTTCATGATGATGACATTGGATTCTTGACAAAAAAACAAATCTGGAGTTTACGAAGCTCTAGCCCCCTCAACTGGGCCAGGCACATTTATGAGATTAATATCCTTATCCTCTCGGCTTGGATGAAGAATACCAGGTTGATTATTATCCACTTTCAAAACATCACCTTCTCTCATGTCTTCAGGGAGCATACTTGCTATTTAAAAAGGATCTTTGGCTCTAGATGGTTTCTTTTTCTTCAAGTTCTGGTCAAATGGTTCTCTCGCTTCGGAGGGAAGAATTCATACCATTATTTTTCTGAGTTTTTGTGGTCCAATTCGGTTCTTGATATCTTTTTATTTGTTGTTTTTTGCCTTACTACTGACTTGATATTTGGCTTTGGACTAGGGTTTGACTCATACTTGGCCTTTCACTTTGGGACTCATACTTTTTTGTTCACTAGACTATGGCTTTGGGACTTTTTAGTTGTTCCGACTAGTTTTTAATAGACTATTTTGTCTTTGTATTATCTTTACTTATACTTCAATAAAGTATAGCATTTTTCATGGGAAAAAAGTACTCATATTTACTTTATAATGCCAATAACTTCCCCATGATGAAATAGTATAATCTTCATGCTTGCAAGGTGTAAATCTCTCCCTTGTTTTTTTTTTACAATAACTCTCATTTTTTTTGGCTAATCTTGAAGTATGTTTCCCAACAAACCAATCTATAGATAATGAAAAGCATGAGTATATGAGGGAAAACCCGCTTCGTACAGCCAACACGTGATAAAGTAAACCCTTACGACAACTACTCCTATCAAGAAACTTGTTTTTATTTTATAATGCCATGGATCACCCCATGATGAATTTGTAAAATCTTTGTGCTTTCAATGTTCAAATATTTTCATAAGTAAAATATTTGTGCTTGCAATGTTCAAATCTTTTCACATGTTTTTTTATATAATAACAACTAACTAATTTAGAAACAATGGACAACTTGAGAATCAAGATGAAAATCCACTCCATATGATTGATGCAAGATAGAGTCGACTCTTGGACATATTGCTTTGAAGACTCCTAGTAGAATCATTTTTTTACAATAATCCCCCATTCATTTAGTTCAAGCTAAGGTATATTTCTCAACCAACCAGTTTACAAATGATGGGAGACTTGAGAGTTGGGATGATAAGCCATTACATAGAACTAGTGTGAGATATTGTAAAGTCTTAGGACATATTGCTACGAGGACTCCGAAATCAATGCGTTTCTTTTGTAGTAACCCCCTTTCTTTTTGGTCGAAAGTTGGGGTATATTTTCCAATGAACCAATCTACAAAATAATGGGAAACTTGAGAGTCAAGAATAAAACCCACAATGTGAAACCAACTTAAGACAAAGTAAACTCTTGGGTTGTTTCGAGGACTCCCAAGTCAATGTTTTTATTTACAATAAGCTTGCTTCATTTTGGTCAAAATCAAGGTATATTTCTCAATTTATCAAGGTATGTAGAACGAACTAAATATAAATTAAACTCTTGGGACATGTTGCTTTGAGGTCTCACGAGTAGATATTTTTTTGTAATGACCCCTTTTTGTTTTAGTTGAAATCAGGGTATACTTCCCAACAAATTGATATACAAATAATGAGAAGCTTGAGAGTTGGGAGGAACATCCACTATGTACAACTAGTGTGAGACAAAGAAAACCCTTGGGACTCACATGGCACTTCAAGGGATCCTAACTAGATACTTATTTTTTGCAATAACACTCCTTTCAGTTTGTTTCAAAGCATTGTATATTTCACATTGAATAAATAGACAAATAACATGAAATCCAATAATTGAGGGGAAAATCTTCTTTGTACAACCAACCTAAGACAAAGTAAACTATTGGGACATGTCACTATGAGGATACCTAAGGAGATCATTTTTTTATGATATACCCCCTTTCTTTTGCATTGAAATTATGGTATATTTGTTAATGAACCAATATGCAAACAAGGATAATTTTAGGGGCGAATTTTAGCCCAGTGGGCTATTTTTCCCTGTTTTCCTCCCAAAAAAGATTCGCCATTTTGCATTTTTTGAAGCCCTGTTTCGCCCAATTTTGATAGGGTAAAAGTTTTTCACACTAAAAATCGCCAAATTATTATATAAACGATATAAAATCATTGGAAATTAAAATATTTTTTGAAAAATATTGCCAATAATTTTATAGTTGGCGTTTTAAGAATTGGTAATATTCGCCAACATTTATACACTTTTAAATAAGTAGGGTTCCTTAAAATCATCCCTGTATGCAAATAATGAGAAACTCCAAGAAGAGAACCCAATTTGTACAACCAGTGACAGTGTAAACTCTTGGGAGATGGTGTTCTGAGGGCTTCCAAATAAATGCATTTTTTTGCAATATTCCCCGTTTTTATTGGCCAAGATTAGGGTATATTTCCCAACATACCAATGTACAATAATTGGAAGCTTGAGAGTTGAGAGAAAAATTCATTCTCTTTATGTGCAACTAACATGAGGTACACCAAATTCTTAAGACATGGTCTTTTAAAATTTTTGAAACATGTCACTTTGATGACTCTCAAGTATTAGAGCACATGCACATTTACTTAGAGCGTCTTTTATCCTAAGTTCTATAGTCCATGTATGAGGGTGCACTTGATCTCACTTGCTAAAAGATATTCTCCCTTGGATGAGAATATTCTTCTCCTAAACAAGGGCACACCTCTTCTTGAGTCATGTTTCAATTGCACTTCAGCTATACTAGTGGAGTCCAGTCTTGCATTATTACCTTGGAATCATCACGAGGAGTGCGTGCCTACCTTGGAATTATCACCAAGAGGGAACATTTCACATGCATGAGGCTAGGAGGGCGCATTAGTTGTGCATGCATGAGTGTAGTTCACTTCACTAATGCATTCTAGTTAATTGTGCATTGCATGGCTATTTAATTGAGACAAGACAACATATTACTAGTGTGTTTATGTCAATGCATGTCCAAGTAAGCTCTAGAATCTCAAATATGGTGAATTAGTTGTTCATATAGAGTATATCTCTTGTAAATTAACTCATTTTTTATTTATTTATTATGGAATTGTTTTTTATCATTTTCTTTTCATTCCTTTTGGTCTCAAGCTTGCAATTTTTCTTCTTCTTTGCACCTAGTCTCTGTGTGCAAGTTATTCAATAATTTCACATGGGATTAGAGTGCAGGAGCTTGTAAGGATAAGCACATACTTTATTTTGCATGTTAACAAAGGATTGGAATGCACATAGAGAATGGATCAACCCCCATTAATGATCCTTACACCATACAATTTCTTTGAATGGAAGCATAAAGTTCTCCTTCTCCTCAAAACCAAAGGACTTTATCATATCACAAAGGGAACTAAAACCAAGCCAAATCTTGATGAAGAAAATAATAGATGGATGAATTGGATGGATCAAGCTCTTGGATTACTATATTTCTTCATTTCTCCCAACCTTGAATATCACATCAATATTCAAGATTCTACCAATGAAGCCTAGACTAAAATGGAAAGACTCTATGGCAATCGGGATGAGATGAGAGGACAACAGATGGAGAATGAATTCAACAATTTGAGTCCAAGAAGTACCAAAGCATTCTTCATCTGAATAATTCTCTCCCATCTTAATGGGACAGAATGCATCGGTTCAAATTAGTCATTTAGCTAAGGGAGAACTTGCTATAGATCCCATTTTCATTGATGAAGATCTCACCAATGACTCTTTAGTTACCTTAGGTAACATTTCAAATTTGCATGTAGAAGTTGATACCATAGATGAACATGTTTTTGCAGATCCAACATGCATACCACCTTAGACACAACAAAATATTCATTCAATAGGTGATATAGTTAGCTATCCAACAAACATATGGTGTACCCACACACATGATCTACTTGATTATCCAACAGACAAAGGGTGGACCCACTCACATTCTCAAAGTGCTCCTCATGCACTCACTACTATAGTCAATGATGCCCATCCATAACTATATGTTAGTAAAGGAGATCCACAGTCCTTTTTAGAAGATGCAAGAAATCCACATTGGGATACTACCATGAAGGAGGAGCGTCAGTCCCAGACGAAGAACCAACCTTGGAAACTAGATTCCCTACCCTCTAGTATGAAACTTGCATGGTGAAAGTAGAAATATCAATCAAAGTTGTTAGTATATGAACTTGAAAATGATCATGACTGAAGATGACTACAAAAGTCTCTTCTACATTGTCCTCTTTTCAAGGGAGGGTTTTTTCCCATGAGGTTTTCTCTCTTTCCTAATATTTTAGAGGATTTTTTTTATTGTATGTGGGTACCTAACATGGCTCATTGTCGAGACCCATTCATTGTTTACATCCTAATTGTGCTTTAGGGGGGTATTAGAGTACATGCACATTTACCTAGTACATTTTTTATCCTAAGTTCTATAGTCCATGTATGAGGGTGCACTTGATCTCACTTGGTCCAAGATATTCTCCCTTGGATGAGAATATTCTTCTCCTATACAAGGGCACACCTCTTCTTGACTCATGCTTCAGTTGCACTTCAATTATACTAATTTAGTCCACTCTTGCATGCTTACCTTTGAATCATCACCAAGAGGGAACATTTCATGTGCATGAGTCCAGGAAGGTGCATTAGTTGTGCACGAGGCTAGATGGGTGCATTAGTTGTGCAAACATGAGTGTAGTTCACTTCACTTGTGCATATATAGTTAACTAATGATTGCATAACCAATTTGCTAAGACTACGTGGTAGATTACTAGTGTTTTATGTTATTGCATGTCTAAGTAAGCTCTAGAAGCTCAACTATGGTGCATTAGATCATCATATAGAGTATATCTCTTGTAAATTAACTCATTTTATTTATTATGCCGATAGGTGTTTATATTTTACAATTTGGAGTGGAGGAGAAAGGGGCCTCTATGAGACAAGTGTATTGCTAAGATTTATCTTATTCATTGTTCCATATTAGTTTACATGTGATAACTAGTAGTTGAGGCTTGGATAACAGAGAGTTCGTGGCACTTAACTTGTAACCTATTTCACTAACCACTAGTTAAGTGGTTGTGCTAGATTATTGTAAACTGGATTTTTATCATTCTCTCTTTATTTCTATTGGTCTCAAATTTATAATTGTTGTTTCTTCTTTGATAGGCTATTCAACAATTTCACATAATTAAAAGCTTAAGAGTTGAAAAAAAAACTCTCTTTCCATACAACTAACATGAGACACACCAAACTTTAAAAAAAAAAGTTCTTTGTAAACTTTTGAAACATGCCACTTTAATGACTATTAAATATATGCTTTAATAAACAATAATAACTTCACTAATTTACTCTCAAAACATGCCACTTAAATTAAATAAATGAATTAAACTTGATTAACACCCTGAAAATTAAATTCAAAACCCCAATTTTCACACCCAATTTTTCTCTTTTATCTTTTTACCTTGAAATGGCCAAACACAACAACATAACAAACACCATGATACTTTGTGTCCTCGGAGGAATACAACCATAAGTGTTTGACTTTGGAAAAGGTTTAGGTAATCGACAAAACGAGGAAGATTCCGACGCCGCGCAGATCCGCATTTGCCGTTTTCCCAGCGTGAAAATTCGCGGTCCCCAACCGGCGAGCTCCATGCTGACGTCAGTAATACGCGGGGCTAAAAATAATTAACGGAATTAAAATCGTCCAAGGGACAGATTCCAGCTCGCGAGCGAACAGTGTGGGAGAACATGAGAATGGTAATGGCGGGCCTTGCGGCGCAAAGCATTTTAATCTGCTCATTCCTCCAGCTGCCAAGCAAATTTAATGTCAGTATCCATCATCCTCCTCCTCCTCCTGCTTCTTCGTTATCGCCATTAATGGGTTCATCGTCGCGCACAGCTTTCACCGTGTCCGGCACAACGGCCTGGTTCCCGCACGGGCTCGATCTCATGACCTCTTTAAGAGGAGTCTGAGAACTTTGGAGCATATTCTTTTCCGGAGGACGTTATAGTCGTTGCTCTCCTCTTTACTGCACCCTTCTTTTTCGTCCCCTTCTCTCCGCGGTTGCGGTTTCGACTCTTCAGAGCTTGCTGTTCCAGATTTCAACTTACGCTTGCTAAAAGGTGCGCTGCGCTTCATATTTTTGCTCATTTTTTTAAGGGTCGGATTTGGTCTTATGGTCTCAGATGGCAATTCTCAGCCAGAGGTCGCGGTTTCGATTCTCATTGTCTATAAATTTGCAAAATGCGATAGGCAAGATGAATCTACACCGCAACAGCGAAACCCCGGTCTTTCTGCTGTCGCAATTTGCCTCAAGTATTTGTTTTCTGTTTAGGCGTCTGGAATTGCTCTGTTTCTTTAAATATTCTGCCAAAATTTTTATGAATTTTTACTTGATCAGTGAATCCTTTGCTTTGATCGATTTATTCTGTTTCCGAATTTTTCGTTGTTGATTGTTAAATTGCTGCTGTTTGACCCGTTAAAATCGATGGTGTTCTATTTCTGCATTTAATGCTTGGAAATTCAAAGATAATGTTTTATAGTTGCTCAGCGTTAGTGACCGTTGGTAAATCTGGCCATTGCCGGTTATTGTTGACCGTCGTTGTGAAATTAACATTTATTTTCATTTATTGTCGATGATGCAGTTACAACTGTATTCAGTAGCAGCAGGTATTAGTAAGCGCCTCCACACAAGAAACTTAAGGATATTTTGCTCAGCTCTCAGTTGCTGCTAGAGTGTCGCTGTGGCTAATGAAGATGGAACTTGAGATCTGTCTCTGGCGAATTCTCTTTTTGACCTTATGTCCAGGTTAGCTTTCACAGTTAATTGTGAAAATTCAGTCTCATTTCAGATTTTCTTGTTATTGGCTTAGTTTGGACTATCTTTCCAATTGTGAATGCGCCCTGACAAGAAAATTTCACTTTCTGTTTCATACGTAGTCTCAAGGATTTCGCAATCCCTTTTTCTCCTTCAAAAGGAACGGACAAGATATAGAACCGGGAACTGATCTGCCATTGCATTATCTTCGCAAATAGAATATTCTAAATTATTGTGTTTTGATAAACAATTGCCTTGCTACTTAATCTATACTGATAAAAACCAATGAAATAATTTTAGAAAATTTTCGTTCATAACCTATTTTTTTTATAAGAAAGCTTTAGGTGTTGGACCTGGCAATTGCCCTAGCATTGAACACAAAGTTCGTATTTTTTTTGAGAAAGAATACCACTAAATATTTTTAGAACCAGACTCGGGTGAAGTTGATACCGCTGCTATTTAAGGTATGTCAACTAAACAAGCCTACGCATTCCAAAAAAGGATTGATATGCCCAAGTAATAGTAACTTTGACATTCAGCCCCTGGAAATTTCAAGTGGTCCTTTTTCTGATACTATTGGATTGGAAATGAGCAAGGGCAATTCTGATATATACTGAAACTTTAAACCTTTAACTTCTCGGAATGTGTTTTCGGTATTTTTTTTCTAAGGAAAGATGTGCCTGGGACATTTTAACCTGGTCTGTGCCAGACAGTAGACTGGGTAGGCTCATACTTAATTGGTTTCTCCCATTCTTCAATTCTTTGACAGGTAACAACCAATATCATCTTTCAGAGTTTTAATATCCACTGCAGTTTAATGCAACTAGGAATGAAGAACCCAGGACTTTATTATCATGTGGTTAGAGTGTTTTTAAACCACTTTTTCCACGCTTCTGAAGTACAGAAACCTATCATATTCAGGGGACAATTTTAAAGTAAATGTTCTTTATAAGATTAATTTCTTATGGACATGTACATAGATTCAAACTGCTATGATGAGCTTTATAAGCTGCAATCATTTACAGAGGCGTCTGTCCCTGGAACCCGAAAATTACCTCTTATGATAGTGAGAAAAAGTTCGAGTGAAAAGTTACAGTATTCAGGCGGAAAAACAAGAATTCTCATTGACATTATCATGGCTAGAGGAATTGATAGGTCAGCAAATTGGAAATCATTGTCAACTAATTACTTGCACATAGAAAATCCAGGTCATCCCTTGATTTGATAAAACGGATGTAAATTTTGTGTCATCAAATATTGCATAAGTTGAAGATTCAGAACACTCGACTTTTGCAAGAAAGGTCTCCCACAAAGACAGTTCTTGATTTTAGTTTACCATGGGCGAGCAGAGATAGTGACAGTATGGAGGCGTAAGGATGATCCAATGATCAAAAGCATCTTTTTGTAAGCATAACCGGAAAGCAACAAAGCTGGTGGCTACCAATTGGTACAAATGTGATAGCTATTAGCGGGAAACATGGACCTGGTCATTACTTGATACAGTTTACCCTCTATTATGAGCTCAAAAAATTCTGTACCTTATAAAAAAGAAATCCCTACATGTTACTGATACAATGAGATCAAAAGGACTACCCGGAAATTTGGACAGGCTTAATCCTATTTAACTCTACTTCACTTGCTAAGCAATGATACATATGCTTGCTATCATTTTGCTTAGCGAAGGGCTATGCTTCCAATAAACCTTTTCAGTGTAATGCTTTATTAAATTTATTACCATCCAAAATTTACCTTATTTGAATGCCTGTAAAGATTCAGGAAGCACATTATTGGTAAAATGCTCAACGGTAGCTACTACCCAATGACGCAAGACAAGAAGATGTTGTATTTTCTATACTTCATTTGTCTTGAGACATCCAAAGCGTTGGCTAAAATTTCATACAGAACAGGAATCCATTGTATGGGCTCAAGCAAGCCCCCAGGGCATGGCATCCCAAGATAAACTCTTCCATACTGTCAGATAGGTTCGAAAGATGCAAGTTTGGCTTCAAAAGCAACAACATTTATTCTCCTATTTGTCATGACTCATAAGATTGGAAGAAGGTGGAGAGGTTCACATGCACTGTACTAGGGAACTAGTGCACACAAGGACCATCGCTCTACAAAGGTGCAGACTGCAGAACTTTTTCACAAAGTTTTTTCTCGGGAGAAAATTGGCTCTTGGTGTGAAAATTTGAACATTTTGAGGGGGGGGGGGTTCCCATGAGGTTTTCCCTATT